>WNYA01000778.1:19681-115619 GCA_019512145.1 Engystomops pustulosus | reverse complement strand
AATATAACTACTATAATACTGTCCCCTATGTACAAGAATATAACTACTATAATACTGCCCCTATGTACAAAAATATAACTACTATAATACTGTCCCCTATGTACAAGAATATAACTACTATAATACTGCCTCCTATGTACAAAAATATAACTACTATAATACTGTCCCCTATGTACAAGAATATAATTACTATAATACTGCCCCCTATGTACAAAAATATAACTACTATAATACTGCCCCCCTATGTACAAGAATATAACGACTATAGTACTGCCCCCTATGTACAAGGATATAACTACTATAATACATCCCCCTATGTTCAAGAATATAACTACTATAATACTGCCCCCTATGTACAAGAATATAACTACTATAATACTGCCCCCTACGTACAAGAATATAACTACTATAATACTGCCCCCTATGTACAAGAAAATAACTACTATAATACTGCTCCCTATGTACAGGAATATAACTACTATAATACTGCCCCCCTATGTACAAGATGTCAGTGTGTCACATGTATTGTACTGTGTGTTTATGTGTGTGCAGTATTAGGCCACATGCACATGAACACGGGTGAATTTTGCAGTGGGTTGATAACATCTGATAACAGTGGGGTGAATGGTACTTATCTCGCCAATGTCCATTGTAAGTGACTGTGTGGGTTGCAAAGACGGCAGGTCTTACTCCTGTGGCAATAGATGCAATATATGTAAATATATGAATTCCACTAAATGCTTTCTATCCTGCCATAACGGAGAAAAATATAAAATTTCCACTATTATTAACTGCAATTCCCGTTATGTAGTGTACTATATGTAGGCAGCACAATGCTTCCTTTAAAATCTAGAATAGAAGGATATATAAGAGATGGCACAAAAACAGATAACACATCAAAAATACTTCGTGTTTGTCCAAAGATTTTTCACAAGTTCATCAAGGAGATGTATCCAAAATAAAAATAACAGCTATAGAAAAAGTCACGGCCCCAGACAGAATACACAAACTTAGAAATAGAGAAATATATTGGATACTAAAGTTAGATACTCGCTATCCACATGGTATCAATAATAGATCAGATACACTATATTTTTACTAATATTCCATGCAGTATCTTAACTTCTCAGGTGATCCATATTAACGTCATGCTACCAGCGCATGTCTCCACCTTTGCAATACAACCACATCCCATTTTCTTTTAGCATAAAGCATTGTGTTTTATCTTTAGGCAGATAGACCATGACTAAGGACAACAAGTTATGTCTGAAACGCCTAGGTCTGCCGCACGCACTTTTTAACAGTGAGCATGTCAGCTCTACATATGATGTACTTGAATTTTTTCTTTTTTGTTTCTTATTACCATGGATTAAAATAAAGAATATGAAGCTTTTAATTCTTTGACACGATTGCTGGATCGAATTCACTTTTTTCTCAAGATTGTGGTTAATTATATATGCTATTGCTATATGTGTTTTTTACGTGGAATCCTTTTTGAGGGGACTGATTTATGATTTGCTCTGTATATACTATAGAAAGGCATATAAAAGAGAATGCCTGTGTTGTCAATCACCTATGCTTGAAAGCTTGAAGTGTTTATGAGGCTCCTTGAGTGGTTTATGTGAATGTATGACGGTTAATTAAATAAAACTGATTGTTATGAAGGAGTTCAACTAATTAGCCATATGTAGTCATTTGGATTGAAGAAGAAGATTAGGTGAGATCTGAAAACCACCCAGTAACGATACCAGATCAGAATAAGAACATTCCAAAGTGTATGTTGTCTTGTAATGTATGTTGTGAGAGAAGTGTTTGTATGATGATGCCTTCAGATCAAGTATTTCTTTATTCTGTGAAGTTGTTTTTAAGTCCACATTTGTTGGAGATTTCATTTTATAATTGCATAATGTTGTCCGGAGATACATACCTTATAACCAAGAGGGAAAGGAAGATAGAGAGGGAAGAAAGGGATTGTCCATCTCTAGTTTAGATCAGTAAGTCATTCAGTGAGTGTGCTTAGCAAGGTAAAGATAATTTAATTAGAAATGTAAGAGTTAGACTATACCGGACTATATAGGGGCATCTCATGGGCATTCCGATGTCAATCCATGGGGAAACTAACGATTAGTTACTGCGTAACCTCAGAATGTCTGTAGAGAATGAGAATTTTTGTTCCTGCCAGCGAACTTCTCCCCTCAGCAGGCTAGAATTCGGAACCCTTCCATCTGGAGCTAGTTAACACCAGGAGGACAGTAGCAACGCAGCCACCATCTAAAAGCCACTTCTAAAAGCTGTCAAAAGTAAGTGAATGAGAGGGTAAAGCCCCTGATGCTGGCATAGGAGCCACTGCACACAACTTACAAAAACCACATAATGGTGAAACAGCCAAACCAAAAGGCCAACCAGACATCCAAAAAAATGTGGAAGAAAAAAAATCCTTTCTCACCAGGCAGAAGACAAAAAAAAAAATCCGATAGGAATGACATCTGCTGACTTTAGGACTGATGAATCAGACATGGAGAGCATACACGAAAGAGACTATCAGGACAATGCAGCCAGCACGATCTCAAAGTCATTCCTCAAAAAAGCACTCTCACAAGCTATGAGGCCAGTACTAGCTGAACTAGCTGATATAAAGACAGAAATCATAAATGTAGGTTCCAGAGTTGAGACACTGGAAACAACATGTACAAACTTATCTGCTTTATCAACAGCCTTGGCAGACCATTCAGCGCAGCACCATGCTTACATACACAATGCTCTCACACTCATTGAGGACCAAGAACGTTAGGCCTATCAGAAACCTGGTCACTGAGTCGCTACCCAAAGTAGTAATGGACTTATTCTCAACTTTGCTAGGAGTCGACAGAGCAGCTAGAATTGTGATTGAACGCATACATCGGGCCCTGCGCCCCCCACCATGACCAAATGAACCCCCGAGGGATGTCATTTCTGGCTTGCTCTCCTTTGTAGACACATCACAGATCCCTGCAACCAGAGTAAAGCGAAATATAAGATACGGTAATGAAGAACTCTCCTTCTACCAAGACACTGCGCCATCCACACTGGCTCAACGTAGGATACTGAGACACTACTAGAAGTTCTGCGTGCTCGAAACCTACAATATTTCTGGCTATTTCCGTTCGGACTAGCTATCCCAAAAGATGGTAGAAGAATCATCATCAGAACACCTGAGGACCTACAAAACGCCTGGGGACCTTTGGGAATTGATCCCATCCCCATTGAGTCCTGGCTACCTTACAACATTCAAAATCCACTTCCTGACCTACAGCTGCCTAAAGCCCAGGAAATGGACCCTGTGAAACCTAAATAAGGACCCTCTCTTGAATCTCACTAATATGTGAAGGCAGGACTGTCTACCGCCAGGATACAGTGAGTTTAGCTATACCTACTAAGTTGGAGATTATGATGCTCCCCTATGGTCTACCAGAAATGAAAGTCTACTTTTTAACGCCACAAACAAAGTATATTCTGGCATGGGACTGTCTGCCCTTGGCAGATTTTCCTGCTAGGATATTACGGGCAGCGGATTGTATAACGAAACTCAACATACTGGAAACTTTGGAGACTGGCATTTGGGATGGACAAAATAACAGGAAAATTCTACCAACATTATTCCTTATGTCCCAGGTGTGGAGAGAGATTAAGTCCCTCTGGATGTCCAGGGTTTTGACCTTTCCATGGATTGAAAAAGGGGTAATATAAATCCATCAAGTAATCAGGAATGGTAAGATGAAATCTTTCTCCACCATCCAGAAAGAATTTGGGATTCCCAAAGTCTGTTACTTTCCGTATATACAACTGGCTCATTGGTGGTCTGCCTCCAATAGGGCTCTAATGGAATGGGATAGATTGCCGTCGGTGATAAATGTAATGTGGGCTTCAATTAACAAAAAAAATAACAGCAAAACATTCTATTATGCATTGGTAACACAAAGACACCATAGGTACTCTAACACTGGGGGTATTGGAGGATCAGGTGTGGTCATATACCTGTAAAGAAATCAGAAAGATACCTAAAATTCCTGCACACCGTTTGGCCCAGTTGTCTATATTCCAAAGAACATATTATACACCTAAAAGAATTAAAAATTTTTCCGGAGAAACTATTTGTTTTAAAAGATATGATAGGGAGAAAGTTGATGATGTCCATATCTTTTGGTTTTGCCCGTTAATTAAAAATTACTGGGAAGAACTCATTAAGGTAATTAAGAGGTGTTGAGTTATTCAATTCCCTTTGAATTTTATGGTTTGTTTGTTGGGTATTTGGCAAGGGGTTGATTGTATGGATAAGGGGAAATATATAGCCAAAAAATAGTTGTTTCATGCTAGGTTTTGTATCATAAAGAAGTGGATCCTCCCCGGATCCACCCTCACTTGTTTTTTGGAAACGAATAACCAACATGACAGTTTTGCCCGAAGTCTTTGAAAATAGAGGAATGGGTCCCAAATCAAAACAAGTTTATTTTAAGTTATGGTCCAAATAGCTGGAGTTGTTTTTCTCACCGGTAGAAAAAAGGTTACTGGGGTAACCCAGCAAAATTTGGTCAACAAGGGTTGAGGCACGGGGGAGGGAGAGAGATTTGTTTGTGTTTTTTTCCCTTTTTTTTTCTTTTGGGGGGAGTGTTTCGTTAAGCGAAGTTATTAGTTGAGGGCAGGGGGGGGGGGGGGGGGGGGTAAAGGTATTATGTCATATATAATCCTTCCTGTATTGTTATTTATTGAAAAATTGTGTAGTGTAAGTGATTATGTATATTTCTGTATTGCATATTTTGTATAATAAAAGAACACCCATGGCAATGATAGATGCATATGTCACAGTACACAGAGCAGATGGAAGTACATGAGCAGAGGGTAGTAAGGATCCAGGTATAATATGCATAAGGAGTATATAATTTTTCTGGTGCTAGGGAACCAACCAATGTGACAACCAGCTTGTAGCCTTGACAACCAGATATCTAGCCTGACCTAACTAGAGAGTCTGTCATATTAGAGTTATGAAAATATTTTGCACAGAATATACTGTTATGAGCTGTATTCTCACCAAATCGTTGAAAACAGGAAATTTGAATAGCTTTTTCCCAAGACGATGATGAAAAATTTGGTGAGGGTAGAGGTTGGCAAATGGGCAGATAAGAATATTTCTGCAATTCTAAAGGCAGCTGGTATGGTTGGATTTTTGGCAGCGGTGGCAGCCAAGGCGGTGGCAGCCAAGTTGAGCAGAATCGTAGTCAAGCACAGGCAGGAGGTCATTCCATGCCATGTACTGGGAAGCAGGAAAAAAATTCCAAATGCAGTGAAATAGTGAAAAACGCATTTGCGCCGTTTTCTTGTGGGCTTGGATTTTACAGCTTTTACTGTGCGCCCCAAATGACATACTTTATTCAATTGGTCGGTACGATTATGGGGATACCAAATTTGTATAGGTTTTATAAGGTTTTCATACATTTACAAAAATGAAAACCTCCTTTTGATTTTGCCATCTTCTGGCGCCAATAAGTTTTTCATACTTTGGTGTATGGAGCTGTGGGTGGTGTCATTTTTTGTGACTTTTGATGGCATTTTCATTGCTATCATTTTTAGGACTGTGCGACCTTTTGATCACTTTTTATAGATTTTTTAAAATATTTTTTAAAATGTGCCATTTTCGACTTTGGGTGCTATTTTCCATTACAGGGTTAAACGCAGTGAAAAAACGTTATTATATTTTGATAGATTGGGCATTTTCGAACGCAGCGATACCTAATGTGTTTATTATTTTTACTGCTTATTAATATTTATATCAGTTCTAGGGAAATTGAATTTTTAGGTTTTTTTATTATAATTTTTTAATAAAAATTTTATAAAATTTTTTTATATATTTTTTTTTTTATAAATTCTTTTTTTTACTTTTACTATTTTTCATACTACCTAGGGTACTTTAACCCTAGGCTGTCTGAACGATCCTATCATATACTGCAATTAGCACATTGTAATGAATGGGTTAAAACAAGACAACCTCGTGGTGACAGATTGCCGCTCCCCGATGATGTCATGCTGGCGGCGATCGTAGGGAAAACACCTGCAATGGGTGATTGCACCGATTGCGGGTGGTACCGGTAAGCCTTTGCTGCAACAGGCCCGCTAGCCCTCTCCATGCACCAGGACCCGGCGCGCGCCGTACTAGAACCTACACTCAATGTGTGAAAAATCAACTTTAAGAAGCGTGTTAATCCTTTAGATGCTTCACAGGGGTTAAAACAAAATGGAGGTGTAATTCATAAGCTGTAATTTTTTAAGTCAATATATTAATTTTGATCACTTTTTATGTGAAAATGTCATAATTTTTGTGAAGTTTTTTGGTGATGATTTTATTTGATTGTACTGGTTGTTACGGACGTTGTGATACTTTTTTATGTTTTATTTGATTATTGCATGGGACGGGACTTTTATTCTTTTCTAATAATTTTTTTAATTTCACTTATTTTTTTTTACTGTTTTATTTTGATCACTTGTTCTTCATTGTTATATGCTGCAATACTACTGTATTGCAGCATATTACAGTCAGCCTATGCATTCTGAATAGAATGACGGCTGAACTGTTAGATCGTGCTGCAGCACGATCCTAACAGGCTGCTACTTAAGGCAGCCCTGGGGTTCTTATCAGACCTCAGGGTTGCCATGGCAATGATCGGCATCTCCGTGCCCTGCACTACAAAAACTGCGGTCATAGTGACATAGTAACAGACCTACCCACCTCCCCCTCTCTGTGTCCATGCCTTCATGGCTCTTCCACATGGTTATAAGACGTTAAATTTAGTATTGTTTCACTTTGGCATGCTGTTGGCTTACATGCACTAAGGGTGTTATATGCATTAGCAACCCCTTTCTTCTCATGTGTAGTGCATGCATGTTTTTCTTGCATACTGGTGCAATCATTGGTTGCATGGTATACTATAATATTGGCAGATTGAGTCGAGGGAACTTAGGGTCCGTCACTGGCCCTTGGTAGCTACGTACACCCGATTGGTGTACTTTTTAAATGTTTTTATTTCATTGTTGTCCTGTCCTCTTATGGTGTGTTACTATTGCTAATTAATACATTTTATATTACATTGCTACTCCTGTGTACACATCCAACTTTTCTTTGTTTGTGCATCTAAGTTAAGGCCTGAACAATGAGCAAACTAAAAAGGCAGAAGGGAACCGCAGGGCAGATGCTGCTAGTAAACATGTCGCCCTGTTTCTACTCCTTATGTCAGGGCTATACCATGGACATAGTTCCACATAAAGGGTAGATCTGGACCTTCTGGAATCATCTAGAGTTACTGAAGTAAACTCGGAAGGAAAAAAAAAGATGTGTGGACAGAAGAAGGCCAAGAAAAACTAAGATCTGTATGTTTTAGATGCCAGAATATGCCTTCCTAAAGTAACAAAATTAAACAAGTGTGAGCCATAAAATGGCCTTTCCCACCAATCTGTGACAACAATAGTAAGTTTGGTTAGTCAAGGTTGAGTGACCCTAAGGTTCGACAATGCTTCTGCTAAATTCTCCCAGCTGTTGTATTGTCCAAAACACCGGAACTGTTAAAGTGCCTATTAGGTGCACTCCGTAATATTATTCCAGAGACCGCAGATTATCTGTATTCAGACTCCAAAGATAGACACACAGGAGTATGTTGTGGTGTTTGTTGACCTCTTGTTAGGATTGTCAAAGGCCTTACCTACAGGCAAATGCAGAAAACAGTGGTGATGATGACTCTTGCTGAAGTAGTGTGTAGATAGGATTTCCCTGAGGTAATAAAAAAAGGTACAGGGACTTATTCCATTTAAGAAGCGTTAAGGATTAATACACCATATCACCTAGAAAGTATTGGGAAGGTAGAAAAACTAAAAGTAACCCTGAAGTTAAAGATTTAGAAAGCCATGGTAGAAACAAACAAGTCATTGATAGAATGCTTGCACATGACTTTACACGATAAGGTGAAATGTGAAACCATAATTTAGTCCAGATAGGTTTTATTTGGTACGGTCTACAGAAAGTCTTATATTGTTTTACAATAGCTTTAGGCTTTACACGTAGATGTGACAACATGTAGCTGTTCTTCAAGATAACTTGAAGCAGGTTTATAACTGTGTTCTTAGTTACATTCTAGATCCTTCCTCCTTGGAAGAACTCACTAGGGCAGATTTATCAAACTGTCTGTAAGTCAGAATATTTCTAGTTGCCCATGGCAGCCAATCACAACTCAGCTTTCATTTTACCAGTGTTCATGAATATTTTAAAGGGGCGATGTGATTGGTTGCTATGGGCAACTAGAAATATTCTGACTTTCAGACAGCTTGATAAATCTGCCCAATTGTCTATACAGGCAGTCCCCGGGTTACATACAAGATAGGGTCTGTAGGTTTGTTCTTAAGTTGAATTTGTATGTAAGTCGGAACTATATATTTTATCATTATAATCCCAGACAGAACTTTCTTAAAAATGTTGGGTTGTCATAAGAATCAATATTAACACTAAAGCTTCATTGCAGACACATTTGATAACTGTTATAGCTGATCATTGTAGCCTAGGACTAAAGTACAATAAATCACCAATATCCAGAGGTCCGTTTGTAACTAGGGGTCGTATGTAAGTCGAGTGTTCTTAAGTAGGGGACCGCCTGTATTCCAGAGTTTTGGTCACCATTAAAAAAAGACACAGGAAAAATATGTTAGACCTTGAATTTAATCTAAATCAGAAAAGGCAAAATGAGGCTTGTGAGAGGATGCAATGGAAACTTTGCAGGCTTTGTCTTTTGCAGAAGTTTATCTGTATAAAGAATTCAAGAAGAACGCATTGGACTAAATGACTCATTTAATAGACTTATTAACTAGCTTATTGAGAGGAAATTGAAGGATTTCTTAAGGCACACTAGGCTACAAGATTACCCCTTTCTGAGTCTCCACTAGACTATGTGGATAAATCTATAAGGTAGAGGAGGAAGTGAGAGCATCTGGGTGGACATTGGTGTAACTATGAGTGGGAGGGCCCCATAGCAGGCTTCGACATGGGGCCCCCCTTCCCACTTGAAAATTATACATATTTGTATACTCATACATGCAAGTTACAATCACACATTTATACACTTATGCACATATGCTCATATAGAGCATATACACACACATACAGTGAGATTTACAAACACACAGCATATATACACACATACAGTATATGCAGACGCCATACACCGTCTACACATACGACATATACACATCACAGATGCAGCATATATACATCATATATATGTTATATACATATTATAATGTACAAAGTGCAGCATAATATGGATATAATGATGCACATCCTCCACTCTTTAATGTGTCTGGTCGGATGCTGGGGCCCCCTGACACTGTGGGCCCCATAGCGGTTGCTATGGCTGCTACCACTGTAGTTACGCCCCTGTGGGTGGATATTGAATATCCCACAATTTGTGAGAATTAGCAAACACCTTGTGTTGGTAGGATGATCCGATGTACCGTTTCCTGAAGTTTTAGGGATAGGTATTGAAGGATACTATATGGATATTAGAGAAATGATAAAAATAGGGGAACTTGCTAAATTAATTAGTAATTTAGGTATCTGTATATGACTCCATCATGTCTGTGTAGTACAGTGTATGAACTTATCTTCTCCACTAAATAACAATATGCAGGTGTATGCAGGTGTATATAATTTGGTGTATTATATAACTTGGCTTGTGGGAGGCATGCCACTGGTCTTGTATAATTGTTAGAAATAAACAGAAACCATGGAACCATTTGAGATGTGGGATTTTAATACTCAATTTGGAATACAATGGCTGATATTGAGAGATTTATGTGGCCAAAGACTTCTAGGAAATGGATAAACTATTCTGGTAAAATCAGGATCCAGATGGTCTGTATTTATGTCTAGTTTTAGATCCAATAATAATAAAATGAACTTTAGCTGAATTCCTATTGGGACGTCCATATGGATATGTAGCAATGATTTTTCGATAATGCTATTGTGTGTAATTATGTACACATGAACCGTGAACCCTCCTAGATTGAAAGAGTATAAAATAAAGAAACACAAAGGTTCCAGATAAGATCTCCATGGATACAACAACATGGTTGTGTCTATGCTATCGGCCAATGCGTTTATTTAATTAATTACTCTGTGTCTGATGATTGAACTACTCTAACACCAAGAACTAACACCCTGCCGCCTGAGTTAAAGGTCCCGAGTCTGTCTTATCTATTGTAGACCCTACACTGGTCCTCTTGTGCCCTTGTCATGTGCTCTTTCACCTCGGTTATGCAGTCCTGCATAAAGGAGACGTGTTTGATCACGCTATGGTGTCGGGTCCTTTCTCCTCCCAGTTCTCCTTCGCTACTTCCAGGAGCCCACGTGGGGAATGGCCATATAAGGTACCTCATCAATGGAAAACATCAGATAGGGCAACAAACAGTCCTATTCCTTCCCAACTTTGCTGACCACCCTTTTTAGCATCCCATTCAAGGGCTTGTTGAACCTCCTCAATCGGTCCTAGGTCCTCTGCTCTTCTCTCTCTATACTGCCCCCCTTCATCATCTGATGAATGCTGATGATACTCAACTGAATACTTCGGCATGTAACATCACCCCTGGACTAATCCGGAAGACTAGTGATCGTCTCTCAGCTGTCTCTACCATCATGTCCTCTCTTTCTCAAACTTAAAGACCGAACTTCACCATCCACTAACCGAGGGTATCCTAACCTCTCCATCTCAGTCTGTGGGGTCAGCATAACCGGGAAGCAGCAGGCCCACTGTCTTGGGGTAGTGCTGGACTCCGAGCTCTCCTTTGAAACACACATCTCTTGCATGCATCTCAGAAAAATCTCTAGAATCCGTCCATTTCTCACATTTGAAATTTGTAAAATGCTAACTGTTGCTCTGATTCACACTCGACTAGACTACTGTACCTCTCTACTAACCGGTCTTCCACTCACCAAACTCTCACCTCTCCAATCTATTCTTAATGCAGAAGCCTTGGTCTTTCAGACCAAACGCTTTACAGATGCTCTAAAAAATCATCTCTTTAGGCAAGCCTATAACACTGAATGAAGTTTTAACTCTCTTTACTAACCTGTCCTTTGTCCTCCTCCCATCTGTTATCCAGCAACCAGCAGGCATCAAGATTCAGGCTTCTCTGCAGTCCCATGACAGCTGATGACTGGGTCAAGCGACAGCACTTCTATTTATTATATTACATTTTGTTCCATTCCCTTATGAAAAATAGCGGGACCATTATATAAGCTTTTTATCTCTTGTGTCACCATGCTTTCTCATAGACTGTAAGCTCTTGCGAGTAGGGACCTCAGTCCTTTTGTTCCATATGATTGTTTGTGCTCGGTCATGTTTTCTTATATTTGTATTTGTCCCTTATGATTTGTAAAGCACTACGTAATATGATGGCGATATGTTAGTAAAGATTATTATTATCATTATTACCAGGCCGTCTGTCTGGGGGTGATATACAGAGGTGCGGAACTGTCAGCGGTCCCCTGGTCAGTCAAAATTTCTTTGGGGAGGCCCGTGTCGGAGAAAACCTGGATCAGTTCCCTAGCAATGTTTTTGGAGGAGGCGTTTCTTAAGGAATTGCCTCTGGATACTGTATAGTCTAGGATAACAAGGATGTACTGGTGCCCCCTTGTGGATTTTACTATGGGGCCAACTAAATCCATTGCAATCCGTTCAAATGGCACTATTATGATTGGAAACGGGACCAGAGGACTCCTGAAGTGGGACACCGGGGCAGTTACTTGATACTCTGGACAGGAGCTACAATAACAATTTACCTCCTCTCACACCTGGAGCCAGTAAAATCTCAGCAGGATCCTCTCTCGGGTCTTCTCAGCACCTAAGTGACCTCCAAGGATATGTTTATGTGCCAAGTCTAGCACCACCCTACGATGAGATAGGGGTACTACAAGTTGCTCAATCTTCTTGCCGCGTATCTGGTAGACCCTGTACAACAGGGTATATTTTGTTAGACCATGGTATTTGCAGCACCCCATTTTATTGTCTGCCACCTCCTCTTGACCCTCGGCTTCACCATCTAGGACCTCTAGGGGAGTGAATTTATCACCTGGGGTCACCCCTACTGCGCGTGTGGGTTCTTTGGCCTCAAAGAGTTTGGGAGCCAAGGCCAAACTTACAACATGTCCATTAGCGGCAATAGCACAAAAGTTTGGTCTTCGTCTCCAGAGGTCCCAGGACACCAGTAAGTCTCTACCAATAACAGCCATATGGAACAGGGTCCCCACCACCCCTATTTCATGGGTGTTAGTACCACATATATGGGGGTTGGGACCATCAGTTGTGTTGTGCAGAAGTTAGGTGGATACACAGCTGATAGTCCTACTGAATAGAATTTCTATCATGGCTTGAAAAAAGCAGCTAAGTAAAGAAAAATGAGTGGCCATCATTATTTAAAGTAATGATGGTCAGTCAGAAAAATTGGGAAAACTTGGAAATTGTTCCCAAGTGCAATTGTAAAAACCATCAAGCACTACAAAGAACTGGCTCACATGAGAACCACCCCAGGAAAGGAAGACAGAGAGTCACCTCGGAGGATAATCTCATCTGAGTCACCAGCCTCAGAAATCATAGGGTTAACAGCAACTCAGATTAGAGACTAGGTCAATGTCACAGACATTGACACTAGCAGCAGACACATCTCTACAACAACTGTTAAGAGGAATCTGTATGCAGCAGGCCTTCATAGTAAAATCGCTGCTAGGAAACCACTGCTAAGAACAGGCAACAAGCAGAAAAAACTTGTTTGGGCTAAAGAACACAAGGAAACGACATTAGACCAGTGGAAATCTGATGAGTCCAAATTTGAGATCTTTGGCTCCAACTACCATGTTTTTGTACAACGCAGAAAAGGTGAACGAATGGACTTGACATGCCTGGTTCCTGCCGTGAAGCATGGAGCAGGAGGTGTAATGATGTGGGGGTGCTTTGCTGGTGACAATGTTTATTCAAAATTGACAGTATACTGAACCACAGCATCTTGCAGCATCTGCTTTGCATTTAGTTGGACCATCATTTATTTTTCAACAGGGGAATGACCCCACCTCCAGACTGTTTAAGGGCTATTTATATATACAGGCGGTCCCCTACTTAAGAACACTCAACTTACATAAGACCCCTAGTCACAAATGGACCTCTGGATATTGGTAATTTATTCTACTTTGGTCCCAGACTACAATAAACAGCTGTAACAGTTATCACCGGTGTCTGTAATTAAAAATTATTGTTAATCCTGGTTCTTATGACAACCCAACATTTTAAAAATCCAAATGTCACAGAGACCAAAAATGTTCTGGCTGGGGTTACAATGATAAAATATACAGTTCCGACTTACATACAAATTCAACTTAAGAACAAACCTACAGACCCTATCTTGTATGTAACCCGGGGACTGACTGTACTCCCATCATGTATACATGTAAATATGCAAGTATAGTTGATACATGCATGTACATGTATAAATGTAGTCATATACATGTATACATGCATATTCTGACATGCACAGTGCCTCCGCTCAATAAGCTTCCAGCCTGTGGAATAGGCCAGCTGCTGTGGAAGAGGACAGCTGCTGAGCGGGTGCGCACACGACAGATGGGGAGAAGTGTCACATGGTCCTCCAGTATGGCTAGGACGGACAAGGGAAGGAAGAAGAGTGCCCATGGACCGAAGTGGAGCGACGGACAATTGGGACAATGATCAAGAATTTGTAAATATGGTAAGTGGGACATTTTAAAAGCCTACCCCCAAGCCATCTCCCAAACCCAGCTTAAAGTGGCCATCCCCTTTAAGGCATAGCACCATTTTTTGTATTCTGAAATGCGTCGCTTTATATGGTTCTAACTTTTGAACACTTTTACTTATCAAATCGGTTTTGAGACTGTTTTTTCGTCACATGTTGTAATTGATTGTAGTGGGTGACTTTGGCTGATAAGTTTTCAATTATTAATGAAAAAAATTAAAAATGGATACATTTTTTAAAAAATGTGTCATTTTCAAAGTTTTAAATTTTCTACTTTTCAGGCAGATAGTTTTATCACCTAAATTAGTTGCTGAATAACATTTTCCCATGTGTCTGCTTCATGTTTTCATAATTTTTAAATTTTCTGGATAAATTATTTTGATGTCCTGCGGCTTATTGAATATTGGTTTTCCGTATTTTCCAGGCGATTTCATAATTAGTTTTTCTTTCTTATTTAATTTTCTTTCTTGTCTTTCTTTGTGTTGTTTCAATCATGTCCTGTCCTGAGGCTCCATTTGGCCCAAGCAAATGGCTGAAGGGGCACATTGCTTTACAACCAGCCAGGAAGAGGTGCTGGGCAGTGTGTCTCCGAAACCCCAGAGAGTCTCTTTGTGATCAGAGAAACATGCTCTTCACTAAGTGGGGAAATTGAAACCTTAGGCCAGAGTGTGGTTTAGGAAGGTGGATGAAAGAAACAGCAGACGATGGGGGTCATTTACTAACGGCCCGAATCGCGTTTTTACGGCGGGTTACCCGAACGTTTTGCGCCAATTTTTCCTGAATTTCCCCAAGTTTTTGGCGCAAGCGATCGGATTGTGGCGTGGCCGTACGAAAACCCCACGGGTTTGGAAAAACCGATGCATTTTTTTAAAAAAAGTGTCGCTTGCGACGCGCTTGCTTACCTGCACTCGGCCCGGCTTGGTGAACTTCAGTGCATTCCGATGAACTTCAGCGCTGCAGCAACACCTGGCGGACATCTGGGGAACTACCTTAGTGAATCGCCGGAAGACCCGAATCCTCCACACAGAACGCGCCGCTGGATCGCGAATGGACCGTGTGTTTTTTTCTCTCCAAATTTCAGACAATAGAAAATATCATAGCTGTCCATAACTGGGGCAGAATTCATAATTATGAATCCCCAGTTACACAGGACAGTTATGGGGTCTAGACACAGGCTTGTACCGAGTTTCAAAAGCCAGGCTGCAGGGGAAGTCAGCCAATAGCAGAATATCCCTGATATTAGGCTAAGACACCCCGAGTTTGGTATGGCATAAATGGTTATAAGGTACCCAGTTGAAGCAAAGGCACAATTGGGCCATCTTCCAATCAAAAGTTATGGGGTTTTAATAAAACCCCAGGCCCAGAAAGTATCTCTCTGATGGGAGGGGGAAAGAAAAACTCCCCCTCACGGTGACATCACAGCCAGGGGTTATGGTCAAAAAAGCCCTTGGGTTTAAATTAGTGAAGCAGCCACGTGGCTTTGGTTCAGTTTGAAGATTCTATTACACTAGAAGACTGGATCGCTGTATATGCCCTGTCCTCGGGCCAAAGAACTTCAACCTATTTCAATAGCAAGAGTTTTTTGTTTCCGTTTTCCCTAACTGTTTGTAAGTATCTAATGTGTTTTTTTTTTACTTTTTCAATTTATCTGACAAATTTTATTCTTTGAGTGTACTGTATTTTTTTTAATGTATATTAAAATGTTACTTTAGTAAGTTTCTGCTTGTAGCCTTAAAGAATCTGATTCTCCGAAGGGAATTACGTTACCGTTAGTGTTGTGCTGAACTGAATCCTGTGTGAATTCATCATTTTAATATAGTATAAGTAGTGAGTGCATGTGTAAATCATCAATGTGCACTGTCTGTGTGGTTTTAGTGCTTACGGCCTTCTTTTCGTGAGTAATTTGTGGGTGGTGGCAACGGATTGACTGAATGCCGAGATTGCATGGAGTAAATTTAGCGTTAGGACGCCATTTTGTGGAAGTGAGTGGAGCTTAAGGGCTAAATTCTGGGACTCCATAGAGTAGGTACACCCTGTGTTTGGACTCTGGTGAGTGGGGTTCGTGACAGATTGGTGGCATAGCGGTGGGATAGTGTATAATTGTTTATTACACTGCTAGGCTTTAAGTGTTTGGTTTAAGCAATTAACCATTGCACTTAAGGGCTGGAGTATTCCTAATACTATAGTCCACAAGCAAGAGACTCAGTTCACTCAAAACTTGTCAGTCAATATACAATTTCTATCTTTTGTTTGCATAGTTAGACCACTGTTAAGATGGCAGAGGTATACAGAAACAGATGCAAGGCTGATCTGCTGGCTCTCTGTGCAGAGAGAGGGCTAATACCAACGGGTCAGAAGAAGGTTTAGATAATTCAAACGCTGGTGGCGTTTGATGTGCAGTCCCATCCTTCTGCTAAACAGAACCAGGGACCTCCAGCCTCAGAGGAACCGACAAGAGATGTCTCTCAACAACCGGGTGGACATGGCGGCGCCAGCAGTATGGACACTTCTTTTTCTCTACTTCTCCAGCAGATTGATGACTGTGATCCTAACCTGATGGTGCAGCTATTGATGCAAGAACGGGAGAGACAGGCAGCCCCTGTTACCCGACTATTTCCGATTTGCGGCGTTTTTTTCCTGAATTGCCCCGGGTTTTTGCCGCACACGATCGGATTGTGGCGCATCAGCGCACGCGATGGCGCACACGATGGAAATCAGGGGCCGTGGTCGAACGAAAACCCAACGGATTCAGAGAAACCGCTGCATTTTAAAAAAAAAGTGTCACTGGACACGCGCTTACCTTCTCCAGGAATAGGATCGTGAACTCCGGCGCACCTCGGCGGACTTCAGCGCAGCAGCGACACCCGGTGGACGTCGGAGGAACTGCCTTAGTGAATCGCCGGAAGACCCGAATCCACCGCAGAGAACGGCCGCTGGATCGCGAATGGACCGGGTAAGTAAATCTTCCCCAGTGTTTTGTTTAGGCCCCGCCTGGATCGTTTTCTTGCCCTGGAGAATGATGAGGACCAAGATATCTTTTTGCAAGGATTTGAGTGTGTCTGCAGGCAATTTCAACTGTCGCCTGCTGAATGGGCCCAATACCTTACCCCTGGACTTAAAGGCAAAGCACTGGAGGCATTTGTAGCCTTACCCACCTATGTGGAGCATGATTATGAGGATATCAAAAAGGCTCTGATACAGCATTTTAACCTCACTCCAGAGGTATACAGAGAAGGTTTCCGGACTGTCAGGTGGACAGATACTGATACTGAGTTTGCCAGGAAATTGTTAAACCTGGTGAAACAGTGGTCCAGAGGATGGGGTGTGACTAACACACATCTTGGACTTTACTGTTACATTTTAGCTCTAGGGGCAGATTATAGGAGATATAACTAGAGACATAGATATATAGACAGGAGATGGTTGATAAGCATCTTCACCCGGGAATTCAACCAAGGGGAATTAACCCTTCCACAGCCCGCCATTTCTGGATATTTTGTTGTGTAATTGACCAGAACAATTTTTACAATTTTTAGGTTTAAAAATACAATTGAAATTACAGCAAAAAGAATTAAAGTAAACCCTACAAATCACATATTTTCTGAAAGCAGACACTTGCCACATTTTCAAAATTGCATTAAAGAGTTTATAGACATTTTGATTCAAACTGAAACATTTTATAAAAAATACTTAAAATTTGACTTTGATGGCAAAAAATGTGCTCCAAACAGAAAATATTTACCTACACATCTCCTAAATGTAATAGATGGACATATGTAGAGTTCACAAATGCCTTATATTGGTATACTCACATAAATCATCATAATATCACTAAAACTGTAATAACTAAATATCTGCTTTTCAGCTAGAAATTTTAAGACAGCCAAGACCTGCAAAATATAGCAATAAAACAGAATAAAAAGAAAAGGTGCCATAAAACCTATATCATTTTGAAAGCAGACAACCAGGTGATGCATTTGGCAATTAACATTCAAAATTTCCTCTAAAATATGTACAAATCCAGAATACTTATATAAAGAAAATATACTTTCCTAAGTAAGACCCCACATGTGTATATTCACCAAAATATGCAGCAAAGGGAACATTAAAACATTAAATGTTCATCATATCAGTCAATTTTCTCAAAAAACGATCACGAAATAAAAGGCAACAAGAGATCCAAAGTGTTCTTAGATAGTTCTGCACAGAGAAGGATTAAAAACATAAACATTAGTTTATTGTATTCCTTATCAGAATGTAGTAACATGTAAAGTGAATAGTTCCATTATCTGTGAGGTGCAGCAGCTCCTGTGTGCAGCAAATTCTCCCTGTAGCTGCTGGCTAAGAATCTGGAGGGGGACACACTTCAGGGGGCTGTATCTTTGGCTCTGTGACACTTAGAACCTCACTTCATTTTTCCTATGAAAGAAAAGAGTCTCCTCTTTTATATGAATCTAAATTTGTGCTTCTAAATTTCAGGAAAACTGAGATATTAACTGTTAAACTGCCATCGGGAGTAATTTTTCTATATAAAAATGATATTCTCACTATAAACCTGAATATCTCTGGATCCATGTCACCTAGAAACAAAATTCAAGATGCATTTGAAAGAAGAGATTTCCCCTGGGCAATTGCCCGGTTTGCCTACCCTTAGCGCCGGCCCAGTCCAATGTTGTAGATAGTATGTATAGCAGGATAGTGACTTCATGTGCAGTAGGTAGTGATTTCATAACTGTGATATGGAAGCTACAGATACCATAGCGCCAGACACAGCGGTTACTGTGATTGTACATACATCTGTCATAGATGATGTCTGCAGTCTAGCAGTGGTTTGGAGGCTAGAGATGCCATAGCGTCAGACCCTGCTGTTACTGTGATTGTACATACACCTGTCAAAGATGATGTCTCCCAGTCTAGTAGTAGTGTGGAAGCCAGTGACTGTGTAGCATCAGGAAATGTGATTAATGTAAATGTGGATTGTGGTACATGCACGCCCACAGCTCTGCCCAAAGATGGAGACTGTGGGGTGTCCATTTCCTCTGTACCAGCAGCCAGACTGTCGCAAAACCTCCCTGGTCTGTGAGGGTGGAGTCTTCTGCTGTTGTGGTTACAGATGAAATAGAGGGGACTGACAGCTGGTCACCAGTGGCTGAGGTCAGTCCTGTCCAGGCTGCCCTGCCCTCTGGGGGTAAACTGACAGTCATGGTCCCGGGAGCCATGACACACACACCAGCAGACCTGCAGGGGTGGTTAGGTCAGGGATAGAGAAGGAGAAGCACTGTCTAATGTGGTGGAGTCAGCAAAGGAGGTAGGGGGCACAGAGGATGCCATAGTTAGTACCCAGTCATTAGGTATTCAGAAATCCCAGCTAAGGGGGGTAGGTGACTTGGTCCTTGCCTGTACTACAGGGAGATCAGGAGGGAACCCACTAGTTACACCACACATAGACACAGGGGATCACCTATACATTAAGCCTGTTACATGTCAGGCCTTTGTGGAAATGAGTACTGACATAGGGAAAGAAGATGAAGAGGTGTTGAGACGGGGGTGGTCCAAAATCTGAAAATGTGAGGGTATCACCTGTAAGGCTTGCTCCCAACGGGTACAAGGCCACACATCTGCGTGGACTACAGGGAACAGAATGGCATCACAGTTTCTGATGCATACCCGATGCCCCACATAGTTGAGATGTTGGATCCCCTAGGCCAGTGATGGCAAACCTTTTAGCGACCGAGTGCCCAAACTACAACCAAGACCCACTTATTTATCGCAAAGTGCCAACACAGAAATGTAATATGTGATTTATACTCCCTTCTCTGTCACAGTTTTCATTGATACCAGCACCTGAGGACACCAATAAAGCAGAAAATAGTCCCAGGTACAGCTGTCACTTTAAAATAGCTCTGTGCACAGCAAGTCCTGGCTGTCTGGGACTGCAAGAAGATACCTGGAGTCATCTCTGGTGATGGCCTGGGTGCCCACAGAAAGGGCTCAGAGTGCCACCTCTGGCACCAGTGCCATAGGTTAGCCATCACTGCCCTAGGCAGTGCCAACCGCCTCGAGATTAGGGATTGGAATAAGGGGCATTGGCCAATGCCCGTGTTTCTAGACAACCGGAGAAAATTAGGGACATGCAATCCAGTTGGACTCTATGGGGTGCATTTACTTACCGGGACCTGCCGCGATCCCCGATCCAGACTGTACGACGAGGATGAAGCCCGGCGCGATTCACCAATATCGTGCGCCCGAGCTCCTGCATATGTTGCTTCCCCGCTGAGGTCCGCCGCAGTTCACCATCTTCTTCCCAGTGTATGTGGCTGCATGTATTGCAACACAATTTGAATTTTAAATTAGTCTGAATCAATCAGGTTGTCCGACGGCCACGCACCCGATTTGTGTCGCATGAAAGTCGGCGCCAAAATCTGATTGTGTGTGTCAAAAACCCCGTTCAATGCGACTCAAATCAGAAATAGTCGGGAAACCCAAAAGAAATGCGGTCCACAGACCCTTTTTAAATTTGCCCATATGAAGCCAAAGTCATGCCCGGTGGCATAACCAAAACACCTTTCATCTTCCTGCGCTTGATGAACAAGCAAATAAACGTGTCTGAGGGATCAGCTGTTTCCTACCTGAACAGCGTTGCCATGTTATATCGGATCTGGGGAGGATCTTGACACTTCTGTCACAGGTGTCCCAAAAAGCAAGCCTGACCATCAAGCTGGGAAAGTGTCAGAAATGCATGACTAAGCTGCGGTACCTGGGATATCCAGCAGGTGGGGGAACACTGAAGCTGGGGATAGTACCCCTGAGTAGGAAGCTACTACCGGACGAAATGGCCTATGCCACCACAATAACAGTATATCTGGCCATTCTGTGGGCCTTGCTGAAATTGCAGCTGCTGAGATGGAGTCTTGCCCTACAGCAGAATGACATCACCATACAGCACAAGGATGGCTTGGGATATTAATTAGAATATCAAAATACCATGCCATATCTCTGGAGGGAGGTGTGATAATATTACTACTCTACAGTTTTTTGTTTTTTAAATTTTCTTTCTTGTCTTTCTTTGTGTTGTTTCAATCATGTCCTGTCCTGACGCTCCATTTGGTCCGAGCAAATGGCTGAAGGGGCACATTGCTTTACAACCAGCCAGGAAGAGGCGCTGGGCAGTGTGTCTCCGAAACCCCAGGGAGTCTCTTTGTGATCAGAGAAACATGCTCTTCACTAAGTGGGGAAATTGACCTTTTAGGCCAGAGTGTGGTTTAGGAAGGTGGATGAAAGAAACAGTAGACTATGTGTTTTTTTTCCCTCCAAAATTGAGACTATGGGAAATATAATAGCTCTCCAAAAGTGGGGCATAATTCATAATTATGGGTCCCCAGTTACACAGGACAGTTATGGGGTCTAGACACACACTTGTACCGAGTTTCAAAATCCAAGCTGCAGGGGAAGTCAGCCAATGGCAGAACACCCCTGATATTAGGCTAAGACACCCCGAGTTTGCTATGGCGTAAATGGTTATAAGGTACCCAGTTGATTGGAAGCAATGGCACAATTGGGCCATCTTCCAATCAAAAGTTATGGGGTTTTAATAAAACCCCAGACCCAGAAAGTACCTCTCTGATGGGAAGGGGATAGAAAAACTCCCCCTCACCGTGACATCACAGCCAGGGGTGTTGGTCAAAAATTCCCCTGGGTTTAAATTAGTGAAGCAGCCACATGGCTTTGGTTCAGTTTGAGGATTCGATACGTTATATTCCTGTACATAGGGGGCAGTATTATAGTACAGGAATATAACTACTATAATACTGCCCCCTATGTACAAGAATATAACTACTATAATACTGCTCCTATGTACAGGAATATAACTACTATAATACTGCCCCCTATGTACAGGAATATAACTACTATAATACTGCCCCCTATGTATATAATATAGCTGAAGCTCTGTCTTCTATCAGGTTTGTCTGGAGGACTCCTATAGTGCCGGTTGCCTCCCTGTGGATGTGACCCGCGTTGTCTTATTGATCCGGTAGTTTAGTTTCAGTAGACCCGATGACTGAATTATTGATGATGATCTCAGTTGATGTGGAGATTACACGTTCAGTTCCTATTAACTAGTGCAATGCCATATTCTCCTTATAGGATATAATGGGGACCCCCCTGCTCCTCAGCAGTCAGACCTGTGCCGTAGGTCTTTATGTCGCTGATGTTGGATGCTGGATGATGAATGTTCTAATGAATTCTGATTTCACAAGTGAAAGATATTAGGAAACATAATAAAACACTTTATAGTCGATGTATATGATGTAATGGGGGGGGGGACTATCCTTCTATGAAGGACATTGGGGGGGGGGGCTGTCCTTCTAAGAAGGACATTGGGCAGTGTGTCTTCTCTGGAGCCCAGATGCTTGGATCCTGCCAGGGGACACGAGTGGTCGGCTGCCATAGGGCTCGGCAGGGAGCGGAATGTTTGTTATGGGAACACTGTGTCACGGATACAACGTTCAAAGTCAATTGATGTTGTATATAGTCAGGACACCAGAGTCTCCCCCTACACCACATCGTGGACACAAAATTCCTAGACGGGACGGATTATTACAAGGTTGATTTTGGCAAAGTTTCTACTGGAAAATTTATTGCAAAATCTAATAGAAAGCTTAAATTCTGTATTCAGTCAGATTACAAAAAATCCACGACTTATCCAGATCTTGATCTGATCTTGAATCTTGATCTTCATTCGAAGGGAAATCGCTGTCAAGAAATTTGTTAAAACTGGTGAAAAAATGAATAAGACCTCCCATTCACCACACCCGTCCTTCTATTCTCATCAGTTAATGGCTGCTCCAGTAGTTGCTACAAACTTTTCATGTAGCATGTGGCCACTACATTGGTGTCCCATCAGTGGGTCGAGAGTGAAGCTTTAATTACTAACAAAGTATCTCAAGGAATTGCTTGGGGTCCCTGAGATACAGCGCACCCACATTGATGTCCTCAGAAATACTTTGTTTCACCCTATAAGGTGTGGTCTACTTTAATCTCCTCGGTCATGGGGAAGAAGACTACTGATCTTGGTTACTAACCTGGAACGCCTAGGTCATGGGTCGACCACCACCAGTCATGGTTACTGACTGGAATTCCTATGGCAAAGGGCAGGGGACCACTGGTCATGGCTACTAACCTCGCACTGCTAGGGCATGGGGCAAAAGACCACTGATCTTGGTTACTAACCTGGAACGCCTAGGGCATAGGTCAGGAGGCCACTGGTCATGGCTACTAACCTAGAACTCCTAGCAAATAGGGCAGAACACCACCAGTCATTGTTACTGACTGGAACTCCTAGGGTATAGAGCAGGAGACCCACTGGTCATGGCTACTAACCTCACCCTCCAAGGGCATGGGGCAGAAGACAACTGGTCATGGTTACTAACCTAAAACTCCTAGGAAATAGGGCAGTAGAGCACTGGTCATAATCGCTAACTGGAACTCCTGAGGAACTTTAAGGGCATGGTCCAGAAGGACTGGGACATGTTCTTGTGCTGGCTGGGTCATGTAACCCCAAGAGCATAGGGCAGAAGACCCCATGGCAAGTATTCCTGCTGCTGCTTCTAGTAAAACCACTGGTTATTGTCATTGTCAAGGTGATAGGTGAGGAGACCAGTGTATGTGCTTATGGTGCCAAGGTCTAGTTACACTACTGGTCATGGTCCTTGACCCAACCATCAAGGACCTGGTGCCGATGACCATGGGCACGTTCCTCTGGTGTCCCCGCACTGGTCATTGCCAGTATTCTCATAATTTTGTTATTATTTTTGGACTTTTTGTGGGTGCTTGAGTTAGTCACTTGTTACGTCACCGCTTTCGCCTTCTACAGCCGTACTGTTTTTGGGATCTTTTTGTTGAGTGCATTGTGAGGGGGAATGAAGGCCTCATTGTCGGTGCCACCGCTGGGAAGCTGTTGTGAGAGTCATCGCTGCCGCCAAAGTAGATTTCAGCAGATTAGAAAAGCGGCTTCTTTGTATCCCACATAGAATCCTGTGTGTAAGCAGCTAAAAGTAAAATGGGGGTCAGTGCGGGGTCACTTGTGGCTGAAGGAGGTTTAATTTAGTAGCACATTGTAGCTTGCCAAATGTCTGCCTGGTGAACTGTGCCCCCGGCGAGTGAGCCGCCACAAGGCGTAGACATGGAGGGTCCCGGCAATTACAAGATACAACAATATTTCACTTTTGTTGCTTTAGTCTTGAAGGTTGTTACTTGTGCACTAAATTAAAGGAGGCGGCAGGAGGCAGTAAATCCTGGTGCGGGGATGCGTCCTGTCACATCGCGCCATCACTACCGCGCTTCATATTATCTTCCTGAATATTGTTATGTTGCTAATATTTGTTTACATCATTCCGAAGTAAACAGCGGAGGCTGCGCAGCGACATGGAGGCGCCCTGCAATTACGGGGTCACTGTGATGGTCTGATGTGGCTGATGGACATTTTAACTGGATTCTCGGCTTTAGACTTGGATTCTCTTGAGGATTTTTTCTCATATGGGAAATCGTTGGTTATTGCTGCCAACTTGGCCCAACCACAGCATGGGGCAGAAGACATGGGGCATGTG
Source organism: Engystomops pustulosus (assembly GCA_019512145.1). Taxonomy (NCBI): domain Eukaryota; kingdom Metazoa; phylum Chordata; class Amphibia; order Anura; family Leptodactylidae; genus Engystomops; species Engystomops pustulosus. Next base: position 91,185 of record WNYA01000778.1, on the reverse strand, counting down.
CCTATGGGGGGCTCCAGTGGTGACAACATGGCACACCAAGATCATAGGGCAGAATATTTGAGGTTGGTGCTTCTTATGCCTGGGTATAGTTATACCATTGGTTATACCACAGGGTAGGGCCTAACTTGCTGATCAGTGGGGGGTCTCAATGATGGGATCCCCACAGATCACAAGAACTGGGATCCATTGTACCCCCGTTGCACCTGAGATCACCGGAGCAGCAGGTTGTGCATGCGCCGGCAGCTCTATTCATCTCTATGGAGCTGATGGAGATAGAGGAGTTCGGTGCTCAGCTATATCTTGGCAGTTGGTCATCTTGGGTGCAACAGGGCCTAAAGTGACCACTGTTCTTGTGATCCATGGGGGTCCCATCACTGAGACCTCCACAGATGAACAAGTTAGGCTCCATCCTGTGGATAGTGCCTAATTTGCTATAGTTTGCCCTTTCAAACATCTGTCCGGGAGGTTGCCATATCCTCTATATATATGTAAAATGCTTGTATGTCTGGATTAGCGAGCAGCTAATAGTTTCAATATCCGTTAACTGAGCTCTGACCCAAAAGAAGACTCAGCAGTTCAGGAGCACTGAGAGGTCTCTATTTATGCCTGGATGCCTCCTCTTAGTCTCCTCTCATGCCCATCAATTTGGAATGAGACTTTCAAGATGTGCCAATGATCAACTAAATAAAATAAGTGAAATCTCCAGTTTACAAAATGGATTATCATTCTAATCCCCTGGGCAGAGGGCGGACAAATGTCTCTCTGGAGGACCTGTCCTGTCCTGATGTGTATGGACATTGTGCAATACTTTATATCCCCTGTGGGGGAGCTGCAGGAAGATCTCCTATCTATCTATCTATCTATCTATCTATCTATCTCCTATCTATCTATCTATCTATCTATCTCCTATCTATCTATCTATCTATCTCATATCTATCTATCTATCTATCTATCTATCTCCTATCTATCTATCTATCTCCTATCTATCTATCTATCTCCTATCTATCTATCTATCTCATATCTATCTATCTATCTATCTATCTATCTATCTATCTATCTATCTATCTCATATCTATCTATCTATCTATCTCCTATCTATCTATCTATCTATCTCCTATCTATCTATCTATCTTAAGTGAAAATACACACGGGACGGATGGGGGGAAATAAAACAAATAATTATCGCTCCATGAAATTGCGGGTATATAAGATGAAAGGTGGAAGTGACAGTAGTCAAGGGTCGCTCGTGTTATATGGCAATGTAAAACAATAGAATGTACCGACCTTTCGCTTTCCTGTTTCATGTACTTCTTGTGACAGCAATGACCAGAGGTGCAGTCACCATGACCTATGTGATTCCTTTTCTCGGTCCTTGACTAGGGAGGCCCGTGATTGCCATGTGCTCACCAACACTTAGGAACCTATGCTCACATTAAACGTATAAAGTGGCTATTGGGTTCTTGTAGACTCGTCTATGCTCATAGAAATCGAGGTGGGTGTTGGGACAGATTCGGGCACAGGGTGCCCCACATCGTCAAGATTTAGGACCTTTCCTGTGATATATGTATCATCTGGCTCTGGAACATTAGTAGAAACCCGGAACTGCCCTGTGAGTTTATGGTTGGTCACTTCAGGTTTATTCCTTTTGGCACTTGCAGATCTTGTGCTATTTGGAAGCATCACTGCAGATGGATAGCGCAGACGAGTAGTGGTCACGGTGTCTAGAGTCTAAGGGCGCGAATCAGGAGCCCCTACACCATACAAAAGGAGACCATGACGGTTATGAGTACAACATTATATCACAGTGGACCAGAGGAACCTATATAAATCCTGCTATGAGCCTCTCCACTATGTATACTCTTCTCCCCCATAGTTGGCCCCTTCCGTCCTGCCGTGCACAGGCAGTGGCACAGAAATTTCTATGTCCGGTTTTGGCACCAGCTAGCTCTCTGGGGTCACTGATACTAATCAGGCTTAGTCAGCATGGACTGTATTTGACACCTATATACAAGTTTGGCTACTAGGATCAGTTTCCCTCATGTAAAGTGTATATATAGAGAAAGATTGTTATGGTGTATTATTTATACAGGCGGTACCCTACTTAAGAACACCCGACTTGCAGACGACCCCTAGTTACAAACTGACCTCTGGATGTTGGTCATTTACTGTACTTTAGTCCTAAGCTAAAATAAACAGCTGTAACTGGCATCTGTAATTAAGATTGATTGTTAATCCTGATTCTTATGCACAACCCCACCATTTTTTAAAATCCAGTCTCCAGAGACCAATCCATTTTTGGCTAGTTACAATTATAAAGGTAATATCTCCCTACATCTTTACATGGTGTATAAAAAGCTCCCTTCATATGGAATCTGTCATTGTTTTTATCGTCCAGACTGCAGCCAGTGCTATGTATTGTCCTCTGGAGAGATGTTGACCAGACCTTTGTGTATTTGTTTTAGTACGCGCATATGGGGGGGTGGATCGTTTGAATTTATAATTCCTGGGATTGTGAGGCTTTTCCATTGCCCTTGGATTATGCCCTCACATAGTAATATTTAGTCATCTCTCAGGGATTACCAAAGACTAGCTGCAAATATCACGCATGGTGAGAATTCCCAGTGCACATTGTGTGAAGGTGACACTCTTGGAAGGATTGAATCCTATTCCACAGTCCTGCTGCTACTACACCTACACAAAGTCTGATTACACATCTCTCCAGGGAACATACATAACCTAGGCTGTGGGGCCAAATCCTGCTGACAGGTTCCCTTGATCTGCAGTGGGAACGTGATAACACAGAAGTGTTTATATTTGGTGGGTTTTTTTCTTTGTGGGTAGGTTTTCCCATATGTTTTCCCCAATCTGTGTTTATTCTGGCTTTCCTAGAGAACAGAAGGTGTGTCCGTCCCGCTTGGCTTGGAATCCCCCCCCCCCTCCTCTCCCCCCTCCCTCCTTCCCTCAATGTCCAGTCCGCTGTGGTCACAGGAATATCACAAGAAGCAGCTGGGCCAAATAAAACAGACAAGGACAACAAGCTAAGAGGATGGAGGAGCCAAGAGTGGCCGGTGTCACATGACCCGCGCTGAGAAGGGACACGCGGGGCGGCTTTATAGGTCTGCGCAGTGACAGAATGTGTGACATTTCAGACTGGGCTCAACTGTCCCTTCAGCGAAGAGCAAGAAGCTGGGAAGGAAGGGTCCTCTGTAAATGACCAGCCCCCGGTCCCCTGCGCCATGAGATTATGGGATCACCCGCCTGCTTCCTCCGATAAGGTCGTCCCTTCCCCATGTCCTAGTGGAGCAGTGTATAGGGCACCACCGTATTGTCTATGGGACAGCCGGTGCCGGGGTCTATCCTTTACTGACCCTGTCACTCTATTTGGATTGGGAAATGACCCCTTTTTCTCAGTGGGAACTCATTGGTAACATGGGGGCACATTTACTTACCTGTCCCTGGCGCGTTCCCGGATGTGCATTGTCCGAGCGGAATGCCCTGTGCCGCGATTCACTATAAAGACTGTGCGCCTATATCCTGCGTTGTGGGGCTTCCCCGCTCGAGGTCCCTGGAGTTCCCCCTTCTTCTTCCTGTGCATGTAAGTGCATTGTCCCGTAGTATAATCGCTGTGCAGATCCCTCATAGATCGTGCCCCCGATATCCTGCATGTGGTCGCTTTCCCCTCGCTCAGGTCCACGGAGTTACCTTCTGCTCCTGTGCATGTAAGCTGCAATTTGTCCATGTGTAATGCGCTGTGGGGAGTCACTAAGATTCCTGCCCCCGATATCCTGTCATGTGTCGCTTCCTCTGCTCGGTCCCCGGAGTTCACCTTCTTCTTTCCGGTGCTTCAGTGCAGCATTGTCCCGTGTATAATGTGCTGTGTGGGGATCTCTAAATCGTGGCGCCTGTATCCTGCATGTGTCCTCTCCCCGCTCCAGGTCCCCGGGTTCACCCTTCTTCTTCCTGGTGCATGTTAAGTGCATTGTCCGTGTATAATGCCGCTGTGTGGGGAGTCACTAGATCCCTCCTGAGCCCGATATCCTGCATCGTTGTCACTTCCCCACTCAGGTCCCCGAGTTTCACCTTCTTCTTCCTGGTTCATGTAGTGTATTGTCTGTGGATAATGCACTGTTTGGATCACTAATATCGGGCGCCCGATATCCTGCATGTCACGTCCCCGCTCAGGTCCCAGAGTTCACCTTCTTCTTCTTCCGGTGCATGTAGGTATGGTCGGTGTATAATGCACTCCGGTTGGGAGTCACTAAGATTCGTGCGCCCGATATCCCTGCATTTGTTCACTTCCCCACTCAGGTCCCCCGGAGTTCACCCTCTCTTCCGTGCAATGTAAATGCATTGTCCGTGTATAATGCGCTGTGCAAGGGATTCACTAAGATCGTGCACACCGTATCCTAATGTGGTCGCTTCCCTCAGCTGAAGGTCCCCCCGGAGTTCACCTTCTTCTTTCCTGGTGCATGTAAGTGCATTGTCCGTGTATAACATGACGACATGATGCGGGAGTCCTAGACAATCCAGCGACACCGATAGATCCTGCATAGGTCGCCAATACACCAAATAAACGGCAACCAGGATCCCTGGAGGCTTACACACCTACACTTACTTCCTGGTAGCATATTAAATGACAATTTACCTAAGTAATCAAATTGTGACTGATAGCGGAGGCTATCTCTAAAAGAATCGTAAAGGCCCGAATATCACTATCAATAGTGATCGCTTCCTCCCCGCGCAGGTCCCCCGGAGTTCACCTTCTTCTTCCAGGTGCATGGTAAGTGCTGGTCCGTGTTAATGCGCTGTGCAGGGAGTCCACTAAGATCGTGCACACCGATATCCTGCATTGTCGCTCCCTTGCTCGGTTCCCCGGATCACTTCTTCTTCCTGGTGCATGTAGTGCATTGTCCGTGTATATGCGCTGTGCGGGGAGTCACTAAGATCCTGACACCCCGATAGCCTGCATGTGTGCTTCCCTCCCCGCGTCGGTCCCGGAGTTCACCTTCCTTTCTCCTGTGGCATGTAAGTGCGGGTCCGTGTATATTGCGTCTGTGCGGGTCACTAAATCCCTGCACCCAGATATCCCCTGCAGTGTCCGCTCTTCCCCGCTCAGGTCCTGAGTTCACCTTCTTCTTCCTGTTGCATGTACGTGCATTGTCCGTGTATCATACGCTGGTGCGGGGATCCCTAGATCGGGCGCCCATATCCCCCTGGGGGGGGGCAGTTTGTCGCTTTCCCCGCTCGGGCTCCAGAGTTTCACCTTCTTCTTCCTGTGCAATCAGTAGTGCATTGGTCCATGTATAATTGCTTGCGGGGAAGGCACTAGATCGTGCCCGATATCCTGCATGTGTTCACTTCCCCGCTCAGACGTCCCTGGAGTTCACCGTCTTCTTCCTGGTGCAGGTAAGTGCATTGGTCCGGGTATAATGTGCTGTGCGGGGAGTCACTAAGGATCCGGCGCACCTATATCCTGCATGTGTCTCTCGCCCCTCTCAGGTCCAGCCTGGAGTTCACCTTCTTCTTCCTGTGCGTGTAAGTGCATTGTTCCGTGTATAAATCGCTGAGTGGGGAGGCACTAAGATCGTGCGCGCCATATCGCTTCCTGCATGTGTCGCTTCCGCTCAGTCCTGGAGTTCACTTCTTCTCTTCCTTCTCCTTCCTGTGCAGTAAGTGCATTGTCCTTGTATAATGCGCTGTGCGGGATTCACTAAGATCCTTCCCCGATATCCCTGCAATGTGTCGTCCCCCGCTGCAGGTCCCTTGAGTTCCCCTTCTTTCTTCCTGTGCAGTAAGTGCCTTTCCGTGTATAATGCCTGTGTGGGGAGTCACTTTAAGACCTGCAACCCGATATCCTGCATGTGTCCGCTATTCCCCGCTTCAGGTCCCTGAGTTTCCACCCTTCGTCCTGTCCTGGTTCATGTAAGGCAGTTCCGTGGTATAATGTGCATGTGCGGATGAGTCACAAGATCGTGCGCCGATTCCTGCATAGTCGACTAAATCCCCGCTCAGGTCTCAGAGTTCAACCTTCTTCTTCCTGGTGCAGGTAAGTGCATTGTTCCATGGATAATGTGCTGTGCTGGAGTCACTAGATCGTGCCCCCGATTCCTGCTGTGTCACTTCCCCGCTCAGGTCCCTGGAGTTCACACCGTCTTTCTTCCTGTGCATTAAGGTGCCTTGTCGTGTATTAAGTTGCTTTGACGGGAGTCACTAAGATCCTGCGCCCGATAATCCTGCATTTGTCGCTTCCTCCCCGCTCAGGTCCCCGGAGTTCACCTTCTTCTTTCTGTTCCGGTAAGTTGCATTGTCCGTGTATAATGTGTCTGCGCGGGGATGCCTTAGATCGTGCTCCCGATATCCTGCTGTGTCGCTTCCCCGCTCAGTCCCGGAGTTTCACCTTCTTCGTTTTCGGGTGCATTAAGTGCTTGTCCGCGTATAATGCGCTGTTCAGATGATCACAAGGATCCTGCGCCCGATATGCTGCCTGTGTCGCTCCCCCGCCAGGTCCCTGGAGTTCACCTTCTTCTTCCTGTTTCACATGTAAGTTGCATTGGATGTGACACAATCTAAAAAATCTTAACCTGCGTTTTTGTCCGAACCAATTGGATTGTCCGACGGCCCGCCCCCCGGTTTCTCCCCGAAATCCGACGTCGCTGCGCCCAATACCTATCGCTGCGACACTATCCCCTGCTAAAAATCCCTGTCACAGCGGCGCAAATCCGCAAATGTTGTGTCTACGTAAGCAAAATCCGCGGACCCTTAAGTAAATAGCCCCATGGTCTTTTTTTCCACTTGGTCCAAACCCCTTTATAGGGCTCTGTCACCAGGATTACCCCTACTAAACTACTGTTCTCTCAGGTATGAGATGGCGTCCTCCTCCCGATGTGAAATCTCTGCTTTAACCTATAAACAAAAAAACTCGCCCCTTTAAAAAAACTCATTTTTCTTCTTACGTTTAAGATGAATCAAGTTTAGTGGTTGCGGGGCGAGTGTCACATCAACACGCCCTATCGTCCTTTCTACACACCTGAACAGGCCTGCCTGTTGTCATATTAAAAGAAATTCTTACCACCTCAAAATCCATAAGAAAAAAACAGGAACTTACTCATAATCCCGGCACTGTGACCTGTTGCTAATGAGTATAAATGCTATGGGCATACTACAGAAGCCCCCTGTCCCTGGCTTCACAAAGCGGTTTTACACTGCAACAGCACGTCTCATCTAACTCTGCCTCCTGCACTTTATGTATTCGGCAAGCAATGAGCACAAGGCGCGGGGAGAAGTGATAACGGCACATGTAACAAGCCCGGGAGCTGCCCTGAAGGGACTCTGATAACCTCTAGGAGCCCTTATGGCTGCATTCATCTCCGGACACTGGGAAAGAGAGGACATTCATACGCCATGCATCCTCTGGTGAGGGAGATGTTGTCACCACCCATGCAGTGACTGCACTGACTCATCTCATATAAAATGGAGGTGCCGAAGAGCATATTTGTCTGACTTTGGAGGAGATTTTTTAATAGGGAAACAGGTTCTTTTTTAAAGTGGCTTACACACCCTAAGGATAGCTCAGCCCGGCCACATTAATGCGGTGTCTGACTATCAATGTCTATACTAAACCCCTTTCGAAACCGTCCTCCTGGAGCTCCTTGTCCGCTGGGATCAGACACTGCTCTTGGGCTGTATACGAGGGTTTTTAAAATAGTGCTGGGTCAATGTCCGCTCTCTAGGAAGACACCCCTAAGGCCCTTCCTCCCTGGGTATTATTGAGGCGTATCAGCTTCCCACAGCAGGTGCTCATAGCTCGGGGCTCACCACCGTGTCGCTGCAATCACTTGTGAGGGGACCTGGATTTTTATCCAGGACCATGGAGTTTGCACTTCTTGGGGACGAATGGGCAACAACTTCTGCTGAGTTCATTGGGTCAACGGGTGATGGGTGCGTAATGAGGTGGTCTCTCCTAAGGTTACTGATGTTCTTTCCATCTGAGCACGCAGAACTTATCCCTGTGGCTGTTCCATCTACATACACTGGGCACTATATAAGGGTTTAATGGGTCTTCTTGGCTGTCGCCAGGGACAATCCCTTTCAATTGCCTGCTTGAGCATGGACTTTATGGGAGACACCCCCTTTTTCTTTGTTGAACTAGAGGACTAATGGGGGCCTTACCGCTGTCATATCAGAGCTTCCAGGAGCCCTGTTGGGAGATGGAGGATTGGTCCTTCCTAACTGGATCATCCATGGAGAACTATCCCATATTCATTCATTCCAGATAACATTCCCCAACCGGTCTGCCCTAAAGTTCCCACGTTCATATTCGTTGATAGGTCCCCTTTAGAATTGGTAAATTTAGAGTATTGGAGATTATTTTCCACAGAATTGTCCAAAGAGTGGATAATTCCCAGAACCTGTCAGCAGGCGTAAACTCCCCAGCAGGCAGCATTGTGTTAGATAGTGTCCTGATGAGATGTGTCTCAGACCTGTGTGGTTTTGTTATGTAAAGCAGGAACTTGAATATGGATTTATATCCCAGGATTGGACCGTACATCCAGTGCCACTGAATGTTGTCTCACACGCTGTGCTCGTGCTCTCTACATCTACAAGGCCTTTGTTCAGCATTGCCTGGAGAAATGCGTGATTATACATTTGTGTTAGTCATAAGCAGGATTAAGCTGGAGGGATTGCGCTAATTCAAAAGTTTAATGCCGAAAGGAGCACAGCAGTGTGGGGAACGCAGCTCCCGGTGCACTTTCAACACATCAACAATCCTGCTGCTACTAAGAAGCTCTCTGCAAGGCCATACATAACACTGTTTCCAATCTATATAACCTGGTCAATTGGGCTCATTTTACTAGGTCGCGGATCGCACTGGATTCCCAGATTCAAATTACGTTTTCTGGTTCAGGATTGCACAGCTTTGGACAGGTAATTTAACAGCGCTGGTATGTGTCTCATGTGATCGTTTTGTGGCGTAGCTTGCGGTGCTTCATGAGACACCAATCGGAGGGGGGGTTCGTTGGCGAGTCCGACTGATTTGCGAGTGCGGGATTTATGTAGATTCATTTGTCGCAAGATCAGCCTTACATGCACCAGAGAAGAATGGTGAATCCGGGACTGAGCAGTGGAGTGAATCATGCAGGATATCGGGCGCACGTCTAGTGCCCCCTCACAGCACATTATACAAAATCACGGACATGCACTTACAACGCCCCATAAAGAAAAATTTGAACTCCGGGACCTGAGTGGGGAATGTGACACATGCAGGATTCGGCCGCACATCTTAGTACTTCCCCGCACGCGCATTAATACACGGAAAGCACTTACATGCACCAGGAATAAGGGTGAACTCCAGGGACCTTGACGGGGAAGCGACACATGCAGATATCGGGCGCACGATCTTAGTGACTCCCTGCCAGCCCTTATCATATACAAGTACTTACAATGCACCAGGAAGAAGAACGGTACTCCTGGGACCTGAGCGGTGAGCAACCATGCATGATATTCGGGGTCACATCTTAGTGACTCCCCCTGCACCAGGCGCTTATCATGACAAGCAACTTAACATGCACCAGAAGAAGAAGGTTGACCTCCGGGACCTGAGCGGGGAAGTGACACATGCAGAGATCGGACGCCGATGATCTTAGTGCTCCCTGCCAGCGCTTACACGGACAGGCCACTTACATGCACCAGGAAGAGAAGGTGAACTCCAGTGACCTGAGTCGGGGAAGTACACATGCATATACGGGGCACGATCTTAGTGACTCCCTGCACGCGCATTATACACGGACATGCCTTACTGCACCAGGAAGAGAAGTGAACTTCCCCGGGACCTGAGGCGGGGAAGTGACACAGTCAGGCTTCGGGTTGCCACGATCCTTAGGCGACTCCCCGCACAGCCATTATACCAGACACTGCACTTACATGGCACCAGAAGAAGAAGGTGAACTCCAGGGACCCTGAGCGGAGAATGACCCATGCAGATATCGGAGCACAAAACGACGGAAATTTCTTAAAAAGTTGACTCCCTGCACCAGCCATCTATACATACGACAATGCATTACATGCCCAGGAGAAGAAGGTGAACTCCTGGGACCTGAGCGGTAAGCAACACTGCAGAATTCGGGGCACGATCTTAGTGACTCCCCGCACACAGCGCATTATACCGGCAATGCCACTTACATGCACAGGCAAGAAGAGGTGAACTCCGGGACCTGAGCGGGGAGTGACACATGCAAATTCGGCGCATGATCTTAGTGACTCTCGCACAGCGCATATACACGACAATGCACTTACTTCACCGGAAGAAGAAGGTGACTCCAGGCCTAGCTGGGAAGTGACACATGCAGGATATCGGGGCACGATCTTACTGACTCCCTGCCCAGCGCATTATACACGACATCCTTACATGCACCAGGAAGAAAAGTGAACTCCGGGACCTGAGCGGGAAGTTACACTGCAATCTCGGGTGCACTCTTAGTTGACTCCACCGCACAGCGCATTACACACAGACACTGCACTTACATACACCAGGAAGAAAGGTGAACTCAGGGACCTGAGCGGGGAAGTGACACATGCAGAATCGGTATCATCACGATCTTCGTGACTCCCTGCAACCACATTATACATGACAATGCACTTACATGCACCAGGAAGATGAAGGTGAACTCCTGGACCTGAGCTGGAAGCACACATTGCAGGATATCGTGGGCACGAATCTTAGTGACTCCCCGCACAAGCGCATATAACGCGACATCACTTACATGCACCAGGAGAAAAGGTGAACTCCGGGACCTGAGCGGGGAAGTGACACATGCAGGATATCGGGCGCATGATCTTAGTGACTCCCTGCACAGCGCATTATACCGGACGATGCAATTACATGCACCAGAAGAGAAGGTAACTCCGGGGACCTAGTGGGGAGCGACCATGCAGGATATCGGGTCGCAGATCTTAGTGACTCCCGCACAGCACATTATACACGGACAATTCACTTACATGCACCAGGAGAATAAGGTTAACTCCAGGGACCTGACGGGGAAGTGACACATGCCAGGATATCGGGGCACGATCTTAGTGACTCCCCGCACAGCGCATTATACCGGACATGCACTTACCATGCACCAGGAAAAGAAGGTGAACTCTGGGACCTGAGCGGGAAGCGACACATGCAGATATCGGGCACGATCTTAGTGACTCCTGCACACGCGATTATACACGGACTGCCACTTAACATCACCAGAAGAAAAGTGAAACTCCAGGACCTGACGGGGATTGACAACCATGCAGGATATCGGGCACACTATCTTAGTGAATACGACACAGGGCATTATACACGGACAATTGCACTTTCTGTAACTCCTCCGGATGGGTAAGTAAATGTGCCCCATTCTCTCTAATTTGGAATGAAATTAGGAGCTGCCTTTGATAAGGATATACTCTTTGCATCAGTCATTTGTCATGAGAGCATCCAATCTAAGGTTCCTCTCATATAGTCTCTTCTTTCTTCTGCCTCTTATTTTACCTAAACATAATCTTCCCATTGTATGTCCCATTCTGACACATTCTTTGCCGTCTTCTACATGTGGAACATAGAAATATTATAATGATCAAGTGATAGGGGTCACATACAGAATAATATCAAAGTGCCGCCCACACGTCTCATCCTTGTATTTCTCACAGTCACATGCTAATCAGAGTCTTCCATGCTTCAGGAGATTTCCACCATCACACTTAACAATACAAGTTCTGTTTAATGAGCTTCACGTCCTGATAGAAGTAACAGAGGAAAATACATGGCGAGATCTGAGGGAGGCAGAAATCACCGGGCCCTATAATAAATAGCAGCTCATTCAATATTAATGAACATCGAATTGAAATGAATACTAATGGAACTCATAACAAGTCCAAGACTGTTACATTTACTGTGTGCTAGTGGTTCTTGTGTATTCTATTTAACCGACATAATGACTGTGGTAAATACTATTTCCATCTGTATTCCATTGAACAACCAAAGAATGTACTACTATAATACTGTCCCCTATGACAAGATAACTAACTACTATCAGTACTCCCCCTATGTACAGAATTAACTACTATAATACTGTCCCCATGTGCCTAGAATTAACTACTATAAACTCCCCTTTACAAATATAACGACTATACACTGCCCCCTATGTACAAGAATATAACTACTATAATACTGCCCCCTATGTACAAGAATAACTACTCTACTGCCCCCTATCCGCCGATAGCAAGAAAATAACTAAAATACTGCCCCTTGTACAAGTAATCTAACTACTAAATACTGCCCCCTATTTACAGAATATAACAACTATAATACTGCCCCCCTATGTACAGGAATATAACACTAATACTGCCCCCTATGTACAAAATATAACTACTATAAATACTGCACCCTATGTACAAAAATAACTACTATAATACTCCCCCCTATGTACAGGAATATAACTACTATAATACTGCCCCCTATGTACAGGAACATAACTACTATATACTTGCCCCCTATGTACAGGAATATACCTACTAATACTGCTCCCTATGTACAGGATATAACTACTATAATACTCCCCCTATGTACAAATACTACTATAATACTATGCCCCCTATGTACGGAATTAACTACTATAATACTGCCACCCTATTCAAAATATACTACTATAAGACTGCCCCCTATGTACAGGAATATAACTACTATAATACTGCCCCCTATGTACAGGAATAAAACTACTATACATACTGCCTCCTATGTACAGGCTATAACTACTATATAACACGCCCCCTATGTACAAGAATATAACTACTATAATACTGCCCCATATGTCAACAGAATATAACTACAATATACTGCCCCCTATGTACAAGACTATACTACTATAAGACTGCCCCCTATGTACAAGAATATAACTACTATAATACCTGCCCCCTTTGTACAAGAATATAACTACTATAATACTGCCCCCTTTGTACAAGAACTAAACTACTATAAATCTGCCCCCCTATTACAAGATACTACTATAATACGAATACTGCCCCCTAGTACAAGAATATAACTAGTATATCTGCCCCTTAATGTTACAGGAATATAACTACTTAATACTGCCCCCTATGTCAGAATATACTAGTATAATACTGCCACCCTATGTACAGAATATAACTACTATAATCCTGCCCCCCTATGTACAGGATATAACTACTATAATACTGCCCCCTACTATGTACAGGAATATAACTACTATAATACTGCCCCCTATGTCAGGAATATAACACTATAATACCGCCCCCCTATGTACAGGAATATAACTACTATAATACTGCCCCCTATGTACAGGAATCTAACTCTATAATACTGTCCCCTCTGTACAGGAATATAACTACTATAATACTGCCCCCTATGTACAGGAATAAACTACTATAATACTGCCCCCTCTGTCCAGGAATATAACTCCTATAATACCGCCCCCCTATGTACAGGAATATAGCTGCAGCTCTGTCTTCTATCAGGTTTGGTCTGAGACTCTATCGTGCCGGTTGCCTCCCTGTGGATGTGACCCCGCGTTGTCTTATTGATCCGGTAGTTGAGTTCAGTATAAACCCCTATGACCGAATTATTGATGATGATCTCAGTTGAATGTGAATTACAGTTCCGATTCTATTACCCAGTGCGATGCCGTACTCTCCTTATAGATATAACGGGACCCTCCCTGCTCGCAACCAGTCAGCCCTGTGCCGTAGGTCATTATTCTGGATGCTGGATTGATGATGTTCTAATGAATCTATTTCACAAGTTAAAGATTTAGAAATATAATAAAACACTTTATATGCGATGTATATATGTAATGGGGGGGGGGGACTATCCTTCTATAAGACATTGGGGGGGGGGGGGCTGTCCTTCTAAGAATGGCCATTGGCAGTGTGTCTTCTCTGGAGCCCAGATGCTTGATCCGCCAGGGGACATGAGTGGTCCGGCTGCCATAGGTCTCTGCAGGGAGCCGGAATGTTTGTTTATGGGACACTGTGTCACGGTACAACGTTCAAAGTCAATTGATGTTGTTATATCGGACACCCAGAGTCCTCCCCCTACACCACCACATCGTGGACCACAAAATTCGAGACGGGACGGATTATTACAAGGTTGATTTTGGCAAAGTTTCTACTGAAAAAATCATGACAAAATCTAATAGAAAGCTTAAATTCTGTATTCGTCAGATTACAAAAATCCACACTTATCCAGATCTTGATCTCTGATCTTGAATCTCGATCTTCATTCGAAGGGAAAACGCTGTCAAGAAATTTGTTAAAACTGGTGATAAATGAATAGACCTCCCATTCACCACACCCCGTCTTCCTTCTCATCAGTTACTGGCTGCTCCAGTGTTGCTACAACACTTTTTCTCGTAGTTGTGGCCACTTAGTCAATCTCTGCTACATTGGTGTCCCATCAGTGGGTCGAAGTGAAGCTTTAATTACTAACAAAGTATGTCAGAATGCTTGGGGTCCCTGAATACAGCGCACCCACTTGATGTCCCTCAGAAATACTTTGTTTCACCCTATAAGGTGTGGTCTACTTTATCTTCTCAGTCATGGGAAGAAGACTACGATCTGGTGTTACTACCTGGAACGCCTAGGTCTTGGGTCGACCACCACCAGTCATGTGGAATTCCTATGGCAAAGGGCAGGAGACCACTGCCATGGCTACTAACCTCGCACTGCTAGGGCATGGGGCAAAAGACCACTGATCTTGGTTACTAACCTGGAACGCCTAGGGCATAGGTCAGGAGCCACTGGTCATGGCTACTAACCTAGAACTCCTATGAAATAGGGCAGTAGAACACTGTCATGGCTACTAACCTAGAACTCCTAGCAAATGGCGAACACCACCGTCATTGTTACTGACTGGTACTCCTAGGCGTGATGGCAAACCTTTAGAGGTCGATGCCCCAAACTACAACAAATGACCCACTTATTTTATCGCAAGTGCCACACAGAATGTATTTGTGATTATCCTCCTGCTCTGTCCAGTTTTCATTGATACCATCACCCTTGAGGACCCCAATAAAGCAGAATAGTCCCAGGTCAGCTGTTCCTTTCAAATAGCTCTGTGCCAGCAGTCCTGGCTGTCTGGGACTGCAGGAGATACGGAGTCATCTCTGGTGATGCCCTGAGTCCCACAGAAAGGGCTCTGAGTCCACAATCTGGCCCCCTGCCATAGTTCGCCACCACTGTCCTAGGTATTACAGGAGACCCCTGGTCATGGCTACTAACCTCACCCTCCAAGGCAATGGGGCAGAAGACAACTGGTCATGGGTTACTAACCTAAAACTCCTGAAATAGGGCAGTAGAGCACTGGTCATAATCACTAACTGGAACTCCCTGAGGAACTTTAAGGGCAATGGTACATAGAGGACTGGGAACTGTTCTTCTGCTGGCTGGGTCATGTAACCCCAAGAGCATAGGCAAACCCCATGGCAAGTATCACTGCTTCTAGTAAAACCACTGTTTATTGTCATTGTCAAGGTCATGGGTGAGGAGACCGTGTTCTCTCTTATGGTGCCAAGGTCTAGTAACACTACTGTCTGGTCCTCGACCCAAACATCAAGGACCTGGTGTGCGGATGACCATGGACACGTGCCTCTGGTGTCCCCACACTGTCATTGCCAGTAGTTCTCATAATTTTGTTATTATTTTTGGACTTTTTGTGGTGCTTGAGTTAGTCACTTGTTACGTCCACCGCTTTCGCCTTCCTACACGTACTGTTTTTGGGTTTTTTTTTGTTGAGTGCATTGTGAGGGAATGAAGGCCTCATTGTCAGTGCCACCGCTGGGACTGTTGTGAAGTCATCGCTTGCCGCCAAAGTAGATTTTCGCAGATTAGAAAAGCGGCTTCTTTGTATCCACATAGAATCCTGTGTAAGCACTAAAAGTAAAGGGGGTCAGTGCGGGTTCCTTGTGGCGAATGAGGTTTAATTTAGTAGCACTTTGTAGCTTCCAAATGTCTGCCTGTGTACTGTGCCCCCGCGAGTGAGCCGCCACAGGCGTAGACATGGAGGGTCCCGGCAATTACAAGATACACAATATTTCACTTTGGTTGCTTTAAGTCTTGAGGTTGTTACTTGTGCACTAAATTAAAGGAGGCGGCAGGAAGGCATTAAATCCTGGCGGCGGGGATCGTCCTGTCACATCGCACATCACTAATCCGCGCTTCATATTATCTTCCTGATATTGTTTGTTGCAATATTTGTTTACATCATTCGAAGTAAACAGCGGAGGCTGCGCAGCGACATGAGGCGCCCGCAATTACGGGGTCACTGTGATGGTCTGGATGTGGCTGATGGACATTTTAACTGGATTCTCTGCTTTGACTTGGATTCTCTTGAGTTTTTCTCATATGGGAAATCGTTGGTTATTGCTGCCAACTTGGCCCAACCACAGCAGGGGCAGAAGACATGGTGCATGTCCTATGGGGGGCTCCATGTTGACAACATGGCACACAAGATCATAGCAGAATATTTGAGGTTGGTGCTTCTTATGCCTGGGTATAGTTATACCATTGGTTTATACCAGTGTAGTTGGGCCTAACTTGCTGATCCGTGGGGGGTCTCAAGATGGATCCCCACAGATCACAAACTGGGATCCATTGTACCCCGTTGCCCTGAGATCACCGGAGCACAGTTTGTGCTGCGCCGGCAGCTCTATTCACTCTATGGGCTGATGGAGATAGAGAGTTCGGTGCTCACTATATCTTGCAGTTGGTCATCTTGGGTGCACAGGCCTAAAGTGACCACTGTTCTGTGATCCATGGGGTCCCTCACTGAGACCTCCACAGATGAACAAGTTAGCTCCATCCTGTGATAGGCCTAATTTGCTATAACGGAGAAGCCCTTAAAAAATCTGTCCGGGAGGTTGCCATATCCTCTATATATATGTAAATGCTTGTATGTCTGGATTGCGAGCAGCTAATAGTTTCAATATCCGTTAACTGAGCTCTGACCCCAAAGATGACTCAGCAGTTCAGGAGCACTGAGAGGTCTCTATTATGCCTGGTGCCTCCTCTATTCTCCTCTCATGCCCATCAATTTGGAATGAGACTTTCAAGATGTGCCAATGATCACTAAATAAATAGTGAAATCTCCAGTTTACAAAATGGATTATCATTCTAATCCCTGGGCAGAGGGCGGACAAATGTTCCTCTGGAGACCTGTCCTGTCCTGATGTGTACGGACATTGTGCAATACTTTATATCTCCTGTGGGGGAGCTGCAGGAAGGTTTCTGCCCTGTTCCTAATTACAGCTGCTCCTGGGGTGATCCAGCAGAGGAGGGTCCTCTATGATCTGCTTATAGTAAGGGAATTCTTCTATCTATCTATTGCTATCTATCTATCTATCTCCCATCTATCTCCTATCTCATCTATCTATCGCATCTATCTATTTCTCAATCTCTCATTCTATATATCCTATCTATCTAAGCTCATATCGATCTATCTCCTATCTTATCTATCTATCTATCTATCTATCTCTATCTATCTCCTATCTGACTATCTATCTATCTAGCTCTACATCTATCTATCTATCTATCTATCGATCTATCTACTATCTATCTAGCTATCTATCTATCTATCTATCTCCTATCTATCTCATCTCTTATTCTATCTAGCTATCTATCTATGCTATCGACAATCACTCATGCACCAGGAGTAAGAAGGTGAACTCCTGGACCTGAGCGGTAATGCAACACTGCAAGGATTCGGGGCCGATCTTAGTGACTCCCCGCCACCAGTCGCATTATACCGGACACATGCCACTTACTGCACAGCAAGAAGAGGTGACTCCGGACCTGCGGGGCAGTGACACATGCAGGAATTCGTGCGCAGATCTTAGTGACTCTGCACATCGCATATACACGGACATGCCTTACCTCACCAGGAAGAAAAGGTGAACTCCAGCCTCTGGGAATGTACACATCAGGAGACGGGGCACGAATTCCTTGTAAGACATCCCGCCCAGCGCATTATACACGACGATCCATTACATGTCACAGGGAGATAAAGTGACTCCGGACCTGAGCGTGGGACGTTACACTGGGCAATCTCGGTGCACTCTCTTAGTGACTCCCACGCACACGCATTCTAACACAGACACTCACTGACATAGCACCAGAAGAAGAAAGTGAACATCCAGGACCTAGCGGGAAGTGACACACTGTGCAGGAATCGGGCACAGATCGTTCAGTGACTCCCTCAGCCACTTAATACAATACTAATGCACTTACATGCACCGCAGGAAGATGAAAGGTGAACTCCTGAGGACCTAGCGTGGAAGCAACCATTCAGGATATCGTGGGCACGAGTTAAAAAAATCTAGTGACTCCCCGCACAAGCGCATTTACATACCGCGTACATCGCCTTACTGCACCAGGAGAAAAGATTGAACTCCGGGACCTGCAGCGGGAAGTGACACATCTGCAGGATATCGAGCTCGCATGATCTGTCATGCACTCCCGCTGCACCAGCGCATTATACTGACGATGCAAATTACATGCACCAGTGAACAGATGAGGTAACTCCGGGGACCTAGTGGGGAGCGACCACATGCAGGATACTCGGCGTCCGAGATCTTAGTGACTCCCGCACAGCACATTATACACGGACAATGGCACGTCACATGCACCAGAAAGTAAGTTGAACTCCAGTGACCTATCGGGGAAAAGTGACCACTGCCCAGGATATCGGGCACGATCTTAGTGAACTCCCCGCACAGCCATTTATACACGGACAATGCACTTACCTGCACAGGAAAAGAAGGTGAACTCTGGGACCTGAGCGGGAAGCGACACACTCAGATATCGTGGCATCGAATCTTAGTGAGCTCCCGCACATCGCGATTATACACGGACCATGCCACTTATACATCACCAGAAGAAAAGTGAAACTCCAGGACCTGACGGGGTAATTGCAACACATGCAGATCATCTGGGCACAACTATCTTAGTGAATCGCGCACAGGGCATTATACACGGACAATGTCACTTTCTGTGACTCCTCCGGATGGGGTAAGTAAATGTGCCCCATTCTCTCTAATTTGGAATGAAATTAGGAACTGCCTTTGATAAGATATACCTTTGCATCAGTCATTTGTCATGAGAGCACCAATCTAAGGATTCCTCTTCATTAGTCTCTTTCTTTCTTCTGCCTCTTATTTTTGACCTAAACAAATCTTTCCCCTTGTATGTCCCATTCTGACACATTCTTTGCCGTCTTCTACAATGTGGAACAATAGAAATATTATAGAATAGTGATCAGTGGTGGTCACATACAGATATAATATCAAGTGCCCCGCCACACACGTCTCATCCTGTTATTTTCTCACAGTCACATGCTATCAGAGTCTCATGCCATTCAGGAGATTTCCACCATCACACCTTACAATACAAGTTCTGTTTAATGAGCTTCACGATCCTGATAGAAAGTAACAGAGGAAAATACATGGCGAGATCTGAGGGAGGAGAAATCACACTGCCCTATAATAAATAGCAGCTCAGTCAAATAAGAATGATGAAATGAATATAATTGAGTAAGGAACATCATTAATATAATGGCATAACAAGTCCAAAGACTGTTACATTTACTGTGTGCTAGTGGTTCTGTGTGTTTTCTATTATAACCGACATAATGGACTGTGGTAAATACTATTTCCATCTGTATTCCATTGAACAACCAGAAGAATGTACTACTATAATACTGTCCCCTATGTACAAGATATAACTACTATAATACTGCCCCTATGTACAAGAATATAACTACTATAATACTGTCCCCATGTACAAGATATAACTACTATAAACTGCCCCCTATTACAGAAATATACTACTATAATATACGCCCCCTAGTACAGAATATAACTACTATAATACTGCCCCCTATGTACAAGAATATAACTACTATACTCCAACTATGCCCCCATTACAAGAATATATACTAAGATATACTGCCCCTTGTACAAGAAATATAACTACTATAATACTGCCCCTATTACAGAATATAACTACTATAATACTGCCCCCCTATGTACAGAATATAACTACTATATACTGGCCCCCTATGTACAAGAATATAACTACTATAATACTGCACCCTATGTACAGAATAGTACTACTATAATACTGCTGCCCCCTATGTACAGGAATATAACTCCTATAATACTGCCCCCTAGTACAGGAAATAACTACTATAATACTGCCCCCTATGTACAGGAATATACTACGATAATACTGCTCTCCTATGTAAGGAATAACTACTATAATACTCCCCCTATGTACAAATATAACTACTATACTACTGCCCCCTATGTACAGGAATATAACTACTATAAATACTGCCCCCTATTACAAAGAATATAACTACTATAAACTGCCCCCTATGTACAGGAATATAACTACTATAATACTGGCCCCTATGTACAGAATAAACACTACTATAATACTGGCCTCCTATGTACAGAATATAACTACTATATACATTACAGCCCCCTATGTACAAGAATATAACTACTATAATACTGCCCCCTATGTAACAAGAATATAACTACAATATACTGCCCCTATACAAGACTATAACTACTATAATACTGCCCCCTATGTACAAGATATAACTACTCTAATACTGCCCCCCTTTGTACAAGATATAACTACTATAATACTGCCCCCTTTGTACAAGAATAAGAACTAACTATAATACTGCCGCCCCCTATGTACAGAATATAACTATATAATACTGCCCCCTATTACAAGATATAACTAGTATAATACTGCCCCTTATGTACAGAATATAACTACTATAATACTGCCCCCTATGTCAGGAATAACTAGTATAATACTGCCACCCTATTGTACAGAATAACTACTATAATCCTGCCCCCCTATGTACAGGATATAACTACTATAATACTGCCCCCTATTTACAGGAATATAACTACTATAATACTGCCCCCTATGTACAGGAATATAACACTATAATATAATACCGCCCCCCTATGTACAGAAATAACTACTATACTACTGCCCCCTATGTACAGGAATTAACTACTATAATACTGTCCCCTCTGTACAGGAATATAACTAACTATAATACTGCCCCCTATGTACAGGAATAAACTACTATATACTGCCGCCCCCTATGTCCAGGATATAACTCTATAATACCGCCCGCCCCCTATGTCCAGGAATATAGCTGCAGCTCTGTCTTCTATCAGTTTGTCTGAGGACTCTATCGTGCCGGTTGCCCTCCCTGTGGATGTGACCCGCGTTTGTCTTATTGATCCGGTAGTTTAGTTTCAGTAACCCGCTACTGAATTATTGATGATGATCTCAGTTGATGTGGAGATTACAGTTCAGATTCTATTAACCAGTGCGATGCCGTACTCTCCTTATAGGATATAACGGGACCCTCCTGCTCCTCACCAGTCAGTCCTGTGCCGTAGTCATTATGTCGGATGCTGGATATGATGTTCTAATGAATTCGATTTCACAAGTTAAAGATTTAGGAAATATAATAAAACACTTTATATGTCGATGTATATGATGTAATGGGGGGGGGGGACTCATCCTTCTATAAGACATTGGGGGGGGGGGGGGCTGTCCTTCTAAGAAGACATTGGCAGTGTGTCTTCTCTTGGAGCCCAGATGCTTGGATCCGCCAGGGGACACGAGGTGGTCTGTGCCATAGTCTCTGCAGGAGCGGAATGTTTGTTTATGGGACACTGTGTCCACGGATACCAACGTTAAAGTCATTGATGTTGTATATCAGGACACCAGAGTCCTCCCCCTACACCACAGCCACGTTGGACCACAAAATTCCTAGACGGGACTGAATTATTACAAGGTTGATTTTGGCAAAGTTTCTACTGGAAAAATCATGACAAAATCTAATAAAAGCTTAAATTCTGTATTCACGTCAGATGTACAAAAAATCCACGACTTATCCAATCTTGATCTCTGATCTTGAATCTCGACTTCATTCGAAGGGAAATCGCTGTCAATAAATTTTTAAAACTGGTGATAATGAATAAGACCTCCCATTCACCACACCCCTCCTTCCCTTCTCATCAGTTACTGGCTGCTCCAGTAGTTGCTACAACACTTTTTCTCGTAGTTGTGGGCCCACTTAGTCATCTCTTGCTACATTGGTGTCCCATCAGTGGGTCGAGAGTGAAGCTTTAATTACTAACAAAGTATGTCCAGGAATTGCTTGGGGTCCCTGAGATACAGCGCACCCACATTGATGTCCTCAGAATACTTTGTTTTCACCCTATAAGGTGTGTCTACTTATATCTTCTCAGTCATGGGGAAGAGACTACGATCTGGTTTACTACCTGGAACGCCTAGGTCATGGGTCGACCACCACCATCATGGTGGAATTCCTATGGCAAGGCAGGAGACCACTGCTCATGGCACTACCTCGCACTGCTAGGCATGGGGCAAAAGACCACTGATCTTGGTTACTAACCTGGAACGCCTAGGCATAGTGTCGGAGGCCACTGGTCATGGCTACTAACCTAGACTCCTATGTAAATAGGGCAGTAGAGAGCACTGTCATGGCTACTAACCTAGAACTCCTAGCAAATAGGAGAACCCACCGTCATTGTTACTGACTGGTACTCCTAGGCAGTGATGGCAAACCTTTTAGAGGTCGAGTGCCCAAACTACAACAATAGACCCACTTATTTATCGCAAGTGCCAACACAGAAATGTACTTTGTGATTTATCCTCCCGCTCTGTCACAGTTTTCATTGATCCATCACCCTTAGGACCCCAATAAAGCAAAAATAGTCCCAGGTTACGCTGTCACTTTAAAATAGCTCTGTGCACAGCAAGTCCTGGGCTGTCTGGGACTGCAGGAGATACCTGGAGTCATCTCTGGTGATGGCCTGAGTTCCCACAGAAAGGGCTCTGAGTGCCACAATCTGGCACCCGCCATAGGTTCGCCACCACTGTCCTAGGGTATAGAGCAGGAGACCCCTGGTCATGGCTACTAACCTCACCCTCCAAGGCATGGGGCAGAAGACAACTGGTCATGGTTACTACCTAAAACTCCTGAATAGGGCAGTAGAGCACTGGTCTAATCACTAACTATGGAACTCCTGAGAACTTTAAGGGCAGGTACAGAAGGACTGGGAATGTTCTTCTGCTGGCTGGGTCATGTAACCCCAAGAGCATAGGGCGAAGACCCCATGGCAAGTTCATCACTGCTTCTAGTAAACCACTGTTATTGTCATTGTCAAGGTCATGGGTGAGGAGACCAGTGTATCTTCTTATGGTGCCAAGGTCTAGTAACACTACTGGTCATGGTCCTCGACCCAAACATCAAGGACCTGGTGCGGATGACCATGACACGTGCCTCCTGGTGTCCCCACACTGGTCATTGCCAGTATTCCTCATAATTTTTTATTATTTTTGGACTTTTTTGTGGTGCTTGAGTTAGTCACTTGTTAACGTCACCCCGCTTTCGCCTTCCAGCCGTACTGTTTTTGGGGTTTTTTTTTTGTTGAGTGCATTGTGAGGGGAATGAAGGCCTCATTGTCAGTGCCACCGCTGGAAGCTGTGTGTAGAGTCATCGCTGTTCCGCCAAAGTGATCATTCAGCAGATTAGAAAAGCGGCTTCTTTGTATCCACATAGAATCCTGTGTGTAAGCATCTAAAAGTAAGGGGGTCAGTGCGGGGTCACTTGTGGCTGAAGGAGGTTTAATATTAGTAGCACATTGTAGCTTGCCAAATGTCTGCCTGGTGTAACTGTGCCCCCGCGAGTGAGCCGCCACAGGCGTAGACATGGAGGGTCCCGGCAATTCAAGATACAACAATATTTCACTTTTGTTGCTTAAGTCTTGAAGGTTTGTTACTTGTGCACTAAATTAAAGGAGGCGGCAGGAGGCAGTAAATCCTGCGCGGGGATGCGTCCTGTCACACCGCACCATCACTAACCGCGCTTCATATTATCTTCCTGAATATTGTTATGTTGCTAATATTTGTTTACATCATTCGCAAGTAAACAGCGGAGGCTGCGCAGCGACATGGGCGCCCTGCAATTACGGGTCACTGTGATGTCTGATGTGGCTGAATGGACATTTTAACTGGATTCTCTGCTTAGACTTGGATTCTCTTTGAGGATTTTTTCTCATATGGGAAATCGTTGGTTATTGCTGCCAACTTGGCCCAACCACAGCATGGGGCAGAAGACATGGGGCATTGCCTATGGGGGGCTCCAGTGGTGACAACATGGCACACCAACATCATAGGGCAGAATATTTGAGGTTGGTGCTTCTTATGCCTGGGTATAGTTATACCATTGGTTATACCACCGGTGTAGGCCTAACTTGCTATCACGTGGGGGGTCTCAATGATGGGATCCCCACAGATCACAAACTGGGATCCATGTACCCCGCGTTGCACCTGAGATCACCGGAGGCAGGTTGTGCATGCGCCGGCAGCTCTATTCATTCTATGAGCTGATGGAGATAGAGAGGTTCGGTGCTCACTATATCTTGGCAGTTGGTCATCTTGGGTGCAACAGGCCTAAAGTGACCACTGTTCTTGTGATCCATGGGGGTCCCCACTGAACCTCCACAGATAAACAAGTTAGGCTCCTCCTGTGGATCGTGCCTATTTGCTATACTGGAGAAGCCTTTTAAAAAATCTGTCCGGGAGGTTGCCATATCCTCTATATATATGTAAATGCTTGTATGTCTGGATTGCGAGCAGCTAATAGTTTCACATTCCGTTAACTGAGCTCTGACCCAAAAAAACTCAGCAGTTCAGAGCACTGAGAGGTCTCTATTATGCCTGGAGTCCTCCTCTTAGTCTCCTCTCATGCCCATCATTTGGAATGAACTTTCAAGATGTGCCAATGATCACTAAATAAATAAGTGAAATCTCCAGTTTACAAAATGGATTATCATTCTATCCCTGGGCAGAGGGCGGGACAAATGTTCTCTCTGGATGACCTGTTCCTGTCCTGATGTGTATGGACATTGTGCATACTTAATCCCCTGTTGTGGGAGCTGCAGGAAGGTTTCTTTGCCCGTTCCTAATTACAGCTGCTCCTGGGTGATCAGCAGAGGAGGGTCTCTATGATCTGCTTATCGTAAGGAATTCTTCTAATCTATACTATCTATCTATCGATCTATCTATCTATCTACGCTATCTATCTCCTATCTATCTACCTATCTATCTATCTCCTATCTATCTGCTATCTCTTATCATACTATCTATCTATCTATCTCCTATCTAATCTATCTATCTATCTATCTAATCTATCTATCTCCTATCTATCTCCTATCTATCTATCTATCTCATCTACTATCTCCTATCTATCTATCTATCTATCTATCTATCTATCTCTCTATCTATCTCCTATCTATCTCTATCTATCCTAATCTATCGTCTACTATCTCCTATCTATCTATCTATCTATCTCATTCTATCTATCTATCTATCTATCTAGCTCCTATCTATCTACTTTATCTCCTATCTATCTATCTCCTATCTATCATCTATCTCATATCTATCTATCTATCTATCTATCTATCTATCTATCTATCTATCTCATCTATCTATCTATCTCCGTCTATCTATCTATCTATCTATCTATCTATCCCCCATCTCCTATATACTATCCCTCTATCAATCTATCTTGCTATGATCTAATCTATCTTATATGCTATCTACCTATCTATCTTCATCTATCTATCTATCTATCCTATCTATCTCTCTCATATCTATCTATCTATCTATCTATCTATCTATCTATCTATCTAATCTATCTATCTATCTCCTAGCTATCTATCTCAAGACCTGGATCCTGATCCCCCCAGATTAATAGTGACAATACTTGTGCTTTCATCTGTTGATGTGATTCCAGAACCTTATTGTTGGATCTTCCTGGTCATGTCCCTGGACATCTCTGTTGAGGAGCGGTCGGTTTTTAAAGATTTGTAGCAGTGTTTTGTCGTAGTATGTGACGACAGATACATTCTAGTGTCCTGTGTACAATAGGCACATTTCTTACCTGGTCCTGCTGCGATCCCCGATCTGGACTGTCTGTCGAGGATCATGTCCGGCGCGATTCACCAAGATCGTGCGCCGATATCTGCAGTCTGTGGCTTCCCTGCTGAGGTCCGCCAGAGTTCACCTTCTTCTTCCCGGTGCATGTTAGTGTTTGTCGTGCAACAATTTGATTTTAATTCCCGCGCTCAGTCCCGAATCAGTCGGGTTGTCCGGCGTCCCGCCCCTCGATTTGTGTCACATGAAAGTCGCGCAGTTGCAGCACCAAAATCCGATTGAGTGCGCCAAAAACCCTGTTAAATGCAGCGCAAACACGGAAATATTTGGGAACCCGACAGAAATGCGGTGTGTGGACCCTTAGTATGTCTGTGGTACCAACACTATGGGGATTCCCTGGTACCAAGAGCCCAGGAGCAGGTGTTTCATCCAGGCCCAGGAGCCTTAGGGTCCATAGGGTGTCACTTCCCCATATAAGGAGACCAGAGTTTTTTAAGAATACGTTAAAGTTGGGAGTCTGAACAGATTGGGATTAGTAGAAACCTCCTCTCCAGGGATTGAATTTTGGGAACACAGCATCAGACTTCCAGCCCAGCGGCTATGGAGGGGAAGGTACAAGACACTGAGGACATTTTCCGACAAAGTTCCCCTGACATCTGCCGCGATTCACTCAGATCGTGTGCGATATCCTGAAGTTCATTTCCTCCTTCCCGCTCAGTTCCCCAGATTTCACCTTCTTCTTCCTGGTGCATGTAATTGCATTGTCTGTGTATATGCGCTGTGCTGGGAGTCACTAGTCGTGCGCCCTATCCCTGCAGTGTCACTTCCCCACTCAGGTCCCGGAGTTCACCTTCTTCTTCCTGGTGCTGTAGTGCATTGTCTTGCGAACAATTTGAAAGTTAAATCCCGCGCTCCAGTCCGAATCAGTCGGGATGTCTGACGGCCACCCCCCTGATTTCTGTCTCATGAAAGCAGCTCAGCTGCGCCACATCCGATCGCGTGCAACCAATCCCAGCGCAACACCTTTAACGTACCCGTCAGAGCCGCATTGTCCATGTTAATGCCTGTGCGGGAGTCACTAAGATCGTGCACCTGATATCCTGCTGTATCGCTTCCCCGCTCAGGTCCCCGGAGTTCACCTTCTCTTCCTGGTGCATGTAAGTGCATTGTCCGTGTATAAATGCGCTGTGCGGGATTCCTAAGATTGTGCACCTGATATCCTGCATGTGTCACTTCTTCCCCGCTCAGGTCCCCGGAGTTCACCTCCTTCTTCCTGGTGCATGTAAGTGCATTGTCCGTGTAAATGCGCTGTGCGGGGAGTCACTAAGATCGTGCACCCTTATCCTGCATGTGTCGCTTCCTCCCCGCGCAGGTCCCCGGAGTTCACCTTCTTCTTCCTTGGTGCGTAAGTGCTTGTCCGTGTATATCAATGTGCGGGGAGTCACTAGATCCTGCACCCGATATCCTGCATTGTCGCCTCCCCGCCAGGTCCCCGGATTTCACCCTTCTCTTCCTGGTGCATGTAGTGCATGTCCAGTGTATAATGCCTGTGGCGGGAGTCACTAAATCGTGCGCACCGATATCCTTGCATGTGTCACTTCCCCGCTCAGGTCCCCGGAGTTCACCTCCTTCTTCTGGTGCATGTAGTGCATTGCCGTGTATAATCGCTGTGCGGGGAGTCACTAAGGATCCTGGCCCCCGATATCCTGCATGTGTCGCTCTCCCCCCCGCTCCAGGGTCCCCGGAGTTCACCTTCTTCCCGGTGCATGTAAGTGCATTGTCCGTGTATAAGTGCCCTGTTGCCCAAATTCCTAAGATCCTCGCCCGTACTATCCTGCATGTGGTCGCGTTCCCCTCAACTTCCTTCCCCCGGCCGCTCAGTTCCCCGGAGTTCACCTTCTTTTCCCTGGTGCAATGAAGTTTGCTTTCTTTGCGACACAAACATTTGAAAGTGAACTCCCCGTCTCAGTCCGAATCGTCTGGATGTCTGACGGCCACGCCCCCTTATTTCCTTGTCTCATTGAAAGGCCGGCGCAGCTTTCGCCCACGATCGACAGCGTGCAACACAATCCCAGCGCAGACCACCTGTCACATACCCTCGAGCCGTCCCAAATCCCGAAAACGACGGAAAGTCCAACGAGTGTGCACGTTCGGACTCTTAGTAAATAAGCCCCACTGGGTCTGGAATTAACTGTACACATAGTAACAATTTATCTTTAAGTGACCTCATCATGGCGGCTCGAGCCCCTCAGAGTCTTTCGCCAAAATGTAAAACTAGCTGAGAGTTAAAGACAACCATGTCGGTTGCCACCACAAGGCTTTTCTCATTCAGGACTGTGGTGTCTCACTGTATAAACATTCATGTGGCTGGTAAGCTGGGTGATTACTCTCTCTGTACACTGTATAACATTCAGACCTGGTAAAGCTGGGTGACACCTCTCTGTAACCTGTTAAACTCAGAAGCCTGGTAAGCTGGGTGACGTACCTGCTCTGTACACGTTAACATTCGCAGCCTTTTAACAGTAGGGTGACGGTCTTCTCTGTACACACTGTCATAACATTCGAAGCCTGGTAAAGCTGGGTGACAACCTCTCTGTAACACTGTATAACAATTCAGACCGGTAAGCTGATGATTACCTCTCTGTACATCTGAATCCGGGCATAGAGGACACAGTGCGCAAAAGCCTCGTGTGATCTCCCTGGAGCTGATAAAGCTGGCCTGTGCCGGGATGTTCACGATTAGAGTTTGTCCCCTCCATTCCGTACAACAGTCGCTGCGGTCAGGCGGCTTCAGGGGCCTCACAGGAGCCGCCATGTTTTCTGTCCTGCGTGGTCGCACACTTCCTCCAGAAGCCGCAGGAAACAGACGTCTTCTTAGTATTTCTGACGTTATTATTTTTCTTGAAGTTTTCCGCGTTTTTTCATTCATTTCCAGGTTTCTATTCCAGTGCTCTTATGTGCACCCCCCAGTGGGTGACCCCCAATTAGCCATAGAGCTGCACCACATGCATCTTTTTATTGATGTGCCCCTCTCTGTAACAGTGCCCCCACATTAGAACCCTATGGTATCTTCCGTGCCCCCCCCCCCCATTATAGGCACATTCACCCCATCATTGTGACAATGTTACCTTCATAGCCACAGCCCCCCATTACTGTACTATATCTGCCTTGTCCCCATCATAGTAATCACAGCTGTATATCATGGCCGCATAGACCCCATCACAGCCCCCCAGGATATTGTCATGGCAATTCAGCCCAAATCCCATAATTGCAGCCACAGAGCCCCATCATAGTCACAGGGCCCCATCACAACACATTGCCTATTCACCTAAAAGTATATTATTGCCCCTTTGAAAGATCTACAGCAGTTTTTTTGACCATACAGAGTGCAGCCCTGGAGAGATGTGTAATAAGCCCTTCCTGTAGCTGCAGCTGAACTGTGAAATATAAATTTAAACTCCAGATTTAACTGGACTTGGGAGTCATTAGGTAGAGTGTTCTCAACTGCTGTCTGCATTCAAAAGCTCCACTTCCTTCCCACTGAATATCTAAAAAAAAAAAAAAAAACAGAAATTCTTTTTCCTAAAAAAAGACAATATCTCCTATCTATCTATCTATCCCATATCTATCTATCTATCTATCTATCTATCTATCTATCTATCTATCTATCTATCTATCTATCTATCTCCTATCTATCTATCTATCTATCTATCTATCTATCTATCTATCTCCTATCTATCTATCTATCTATCTATCTATCTCCTATCTATCTATCTATCTATCTATCTATCTATCTATCTATCTCTCTCATATCTATCTATCTATCTATCTATCTCCTATCTATCTATCTCAAGACTGGATCCTGATCCTCCCCAAGATGAATAGTGACAATACTTGGCTTTCATCTGTTGATGTGATTCCAGAACCTTATTGTTGGATCTTCCTGGTCATGTCCCTGGAATCTCTGTGTGAGGAGCGGTCGGTGTTAGAAGATTTGTAGCAGTGTTTGTCGTAGTAGTGGACGGACAGATACATTCTAGTGTCCTGTGATACAATGAGGCACATTTACTTACCTGGTCCTGCTGCGATCCCCGATCTGGACTGTCTGTCGAGGATCATGTCCGGCGCGATTCACCAAGATCGTGCGCCCGATATCCTGCATCTGTGGCTTCCCTGCTGAGGTCCGCCAGAGTTCACCTTCTTCTTCCCGGT
This sequence comes from Engystomops pustulosus, assembly GCA_019512145.1. Taxonomy (NCBI): domain Eukaryota; kingdom Metazoa; phylum Chordata; class Amphibia; order Anura; family Leptodactylidae; genus Engystomops; species Engystomops pustulosus. The sequence goes on along the minus strand of WNYA01000778.1, from coordinate 60,909 downwards.
GCATGTTAGTGTTTGGTCTTGTCAAACAATTTGAATTTTAATTCCCGCGCTCAGTCCGAATCAGTCGGGTTGTCCGGCGGCCCGCCCCTCGATTTGTGTCACATGAAAGTCGGCGCAGTTGCACCAAAATCCGATTGAGTGCGCCAAAAAACCCTGTTAAATGCAGCGCAAATCGGAAATATTTGGGGAACCCGACAGAAATGCGGTGTGTGGACCCTTAGTATGTCTGTGGTACCAAACACTATGGTGATCCCTGGTACCAAGAGACCCAGGAGCAGGTGTTCATCCAGGCCCAGGAGCCTTAGGGGTCCATAGGGTGTCACTTCCCCATATAAGGAGACCAGAGTTTTTAAGAATACGTTAAAGTTGGGAGTCTGGAACAGATTGGGATTAGTAGAAACTCCTCTCCAGGGATTGAATTTTGGGAACACAGCATCAGACTCCAGCCCAGCGGCTATGGAGGGGAAGGTACAAGACACTGAGGACAATTTTCCGACAAAGTTCCCTGACATCTGCCGCGATTCACTCAGATCGTGTGCCGATATCCTGAATGTGTCATTTCCCCGCTCAGGTCCCCAGAGTTCACCTTCTTCTTCCTGGTGCATGTAAGTGCATTGTCTGTGTATAATGCGCTGTGCGGGGAGTCACTAAGATCGTGCGCCCGATATCCTGCATGTGTCACTTCCCCACTCAGGTCCCCGGAGTTCACCTTCTTCTTCCTGGTGCATGTAAGTGCATTGTCTTGCGACACAATTTGAAAGTTAAATCCCGCGCTCAGTCCGAATCAGTCGGGATGTCTGACGGCCACGCCCCCTGATTTCTGTCTCATGAAAGCAGCTCAGCTGCGCCACAATCCGATCGCGTGCAACACAATCCCAGCGCAGACACCTGTTACGTACCCGTCAGAGCCGCATTGTCCATGTATAATGCGCTGTGCGGGGAGTCACTAAGATCGTGCACCTGATATCCTGCATGTATCGCTTCCCCGCTCAGGTCCCCGGAGTTCACCTTCTTCTTCCTGGTGCATGTAAGTGCATTGTCCGTGTATAATGCGCTGTGCGTGAGTCGCTAAGATTGTTGCACCTATATCCTGCATGGTGTCACTCTTTCCCCGCTCAGGTCCCCGGAGTTCACCTCCTTCTTCCTGGTGCATTGTAATGCATTGTCCGTGTATATGCGCTGTGCGGGGAGTCCTAATATCGTGCACCTTATCCTGCATGTGTCGCTTCCTCCCCGCCAGGTCCCCGGAGTTCACCTCTTCTTCCTGTGGTGCATGTAGTGCATTGTCCGTGTATAATGCATGTGCGGGGAGTCACTAAGATCCTGCACCCATATCCTGCATGTTTCGCCCTCCCCCGCTCAGGTCCCCGGATTCACCCTTCTTCTTCCTGGTGCATGTAGTGCCTTGTCCGTGTATAATGCCTGTCGGGGAGTCACTAACATCGTGCGCCCGATTCCTGGCATGTGTCACTTTCCCCGCTCAGGTCCCCGGAGTTCACCTCCTCTTTTCCTGGTGCATGTAGTGCATTTCCGTGTATAATCGCTGTGCGGGGAGTCACTAGGATCCTCCCCACGATATCCTGCATGGTCGCTCCTCCCCCCTCCCCGCTCAGGTCCCCGGAGTTCACCTTCTTCCGGTGCATGTAGTGCATGTCCCGTGTATAATGCCGTGCCAATTCACTAAGATCCTCGCCCCTATCCTGCATGGTCGCTTCCCTGTCCTCCTTCCCCGCGCAGGTCCCCGGAGTTCACCTTCTTCCCGGTGGCACTGTAAGGGGTTGCGTTGTCTTTGCGAACACAAATTTGAAAGTTAATCCCCGCTCAGTCCGAATCGTCGGGATGTCTGACGGCCACGCCCCCTGATTTCTGTCTCATGAAAGCCGGCGCAGCTTCGCCACGATCCGATCGCGTGCAACACAATCCCAGCGCAGACACCTGTCACATACCCGTCAGAGCCGCCCAAATCCCGAAAACGACGGAAAGTCCAACGAGTGTGCACGTTCGGACTCTTAGTAAATAAGCCCCACTGGGTCTGGAATTAACTGTACACATAGTAACAATTTATCTTTAAGTGACCTCATCATGGCGGCTCGAGCCCCTCAGAGTCTTTCTCCAAAATGTAAAACTAGCTGAAAGGTAAAGACAATCATGTCGGTTGCCACCCAGCTTTTCTGCATTCAGGATCTGGTGGTGTCTCACTGTATAACATTCAGGAGCCTGGTAAAGCTGGGTGATGACCTCTCTGTAACACTGTATAACATTCAGGAGCCTGGTAAAGCTGGGTGACAACCTCTGTAACCTGTTAAACTCAGAACCTGGTAAGCTGGGTGACGACCTCTCTGTACACTGTATAACATTCAGCAGCCTGTTAAAGTAGGGTGACGGTCTCTCTGTAACACTGTATAACATTCAGAAGCCTGGTAAGCTGGTAGACGACCCTCTCTGTAACACTGTATAACATTCAGAGCCGTGGTAAGCTGATGATGACCTCTCCTGTAACATCTGATCATCCGGCATAGAGGACAAGTGCAGAAAAGCCTCGTGTGATCTCCCTGGAGCTGGATGAAAGCTGAGCCTGTGCCGGGATGATTTCACGATTAGGTTTGTCCCCCTCCATTCCTACAACAGTCTCTGCGGCAGGCGCTTTCAGGGGCCTCACAGGAGCCGCCATGTTTTCTGTCCTCCGTGGTCGCACACTTCCTCCAGAAGCCGCAGGAAACAGACGTCTTCTTAGTTTTTCTGCCGTTATTAGTTTTTTTAAAGTTTTCGCGCGTTTTTTCATTCATTTCAGTTTCTATTCCAGTGCGTTTATGTGCCCCCCCAGTGTGACCCCCAATACTCCATAGAGCTGCACCAACATGCCACTTATTATTGACTGTGCCCTTCTCTGTACAGTGCCCCACAATTAGAACCCTAATGGTATCTCCGTGGCCCCCACCCCCCATTATAGGCAACAATTTCAACCCCCATTCATGGGACAATGTTACCTTCATAGCCACCCCCCCCAATTTACTGTACTATATCTATGCCTTGTCCCCATGCATAGTATCACAGCTTATATCATGCGCTATCGACCTCCATCACAGCCCACCGATAGTGTCATGGCATATCACCCAGATGCACATAATTGTTCAGCCCAGAGCCCTCTATAGTCACAGGGCCCCATCACAACACATTGCCTATTCACCTAAAAGTTATTATTGCCCCTTAAAGATCTACCAGCAGTTTTTTGACCATACAGTAGTGCAGCCCTGGAGATGTGTAATAAGCCCTTCCTGTAGCTGCAGCTGAACTGTGAAATATAAATTTAAACTCCAGGATTGTAACTGGACTTGGAGCATTAGTAGAGTGTTCTCAAACTGCTGCTGCATTCAAACAGCTCTCACTTCCTCCCCACTGAATATCTAACCTGAAACCTTTGGAAGAATTGTGTGTGTAATCTCAGTCCATCTGCTGCTACAACCACACATATGTCCAGGCATATCTAACGTGGCTGCAGAGAGCAACAGAGCACAGCATGTGAGGTCCTATTACACCTCTCTCTATCTCTCCAGGACATTACAATAACAGGGGCTGCAGAGAGGCACAGAGCACACAGTGGAGGACACATCCCCGTACACTTGGAGCAGTTAAGTTATTATTATAAGGGATACCTGTCACCAGGGACCGTCATTTTCACTAAATACTGGCTCCCAGCTCTCAGCCCCACCTTTGTTTACTGTGACACTCCTCCCTTCCTGCTCCTTCCAGGGTCCCAGCCTGGTAGGCTTCATGCAGTGGGGAGCGAGGACTGTACAAAGCCCATAGTGGGGTCTGAGAGCTAGAGTGCAGCACAGACAGTCCAACATGTTGTTTTTTTAAATTCAGCCAACCCGAACCCAACCCCGTGGGACTACACAGAGGATTCCTGTCAGGGTGCAGGTCACGTTATAACCACATTTTAATTGTAATGGAAATGCTTTAGGAAAGCAGAATAGGCATATGTGCACTTCAGGTGTGGATGGGCTCATGACATGAGGTCCCGGTGACAGGTTCCCTTTGTTTCCAGGGTTGTACTTCTCCAAGTCCATATGGGTGTGGACACTGTTGTGTCACTTAACTGCTCCAATGTCCCATTTCCGAACTATACCAGCTTCAGGTTGTCCTTCAGATCAGAAGAGGAGCTGGATTGGGACACAGAAAACCAGATTAACAATAGACTTTCACAATCACAGCTTTCTCCATCATTAGACACAAAGTGCCAGCACAGAATGTGAGGACACTCCCTCTGGCTCTTAGAGAAGCTCAATTTGGAAGAACATCCATATTTCACAGTCCCTGCGGCTACTATCAACATAACGAATGTCTGACTACCTCTCTCCAGGGACAATACATAACACTGGCTGCAGAGAGCACAGAGCACAGCAGTGTGAGGTCTGATTACACATCTCTCCAGGGACAATACATAACACTGGCTGCAGAGAGCACAGAGCACAGCAGTGTAAGGTCTGATTACACATCTCTCCAGGGACAATACATAGCACTGGCTGCAGAGAGCACAGAGCACAGCAGTGTGAGGTCTGATTACACATCTTTCCAGGGACAATACATAACACTGACTGTAGAGAGCACAGAGCACAGCAGTGTGAGGTCTGATTGCACTTCTCTCCAGGGACAATACATAACACCGGCTGCAGTCTGTATGGTCCCACCTAATGACAGATCCCTTTAAAGCCAGCCTGCAAAGCCCCCGACCCTTCTGTGCTCTGGTTTAGGGTTATTTGGATGTGAATCGCTCTGTAACTGTGTTTCTGATGATCATGATCCAGGACGCGTCTCCTCCTCCCTAACAATTGCACGCTTCACAGTTTTTCACAATTTTTCACGTTTTCCTTTCCTCTCTGGAGTCATTCAGTCCACAGGAGCGGAGCGGGCGGCCGGCGCTGCTGAAGTTGTGACCCGGTTTGTTATTTCGTACCTTTCTTGGAACAGACTGATCTTTCCACACGGAATGAGGAAACAAAGTGTCGGGAGGCAGGAAGCCTGGGGGCTCACACTGTAACGAAACAAAGAAACACAATCAGAAATATTTGTGTCATTCTGGTTTAGCTTAAAAATGTATTGCAAAACCTGTCATTCAGGGCTCGTGGAAAGCTGGGTACTTTTTATTTTTTTGGGTGGGGGAAATTTTAAAGGTTTTGTTGCAGAATGTCATTTCCACTTGTTCTTTATTTGAGCCCCCCCCCCCCCCCCCTCCACCTTCTTAATGGAGCAGTAATTATTCCTAATGTCACACTATCGATTTACATGAACAGTTGAGTCATTTTCCAAGTAATTGTGCTGTTTATGTACTGAGTTTAAAGGGACGTTTCACCAGAAAGTGAGCTACTGCTTAAAGGTGACTTCTCTCCTTTCCGGACACATCCATCTCAGTAAATTATTATATCCCCCTAGAAATAAGAACTTTAAGGAACCTTTTCTTATGACTCTTTCATCTTTAATAAAGTAATCCTGAAATCTGAAGTTTTTACTCTGAATCCCCCCAACATCTGACACCTCCTGCTCAGTGGAGATCACTTCCCATCTCAGCACAGGCAGGATTACACAATAGGTGATGTCACAGCCCCCCCCCCCCGCACGGGTCACAGAGCATGCCCACAACACTCTCCTGTATAACCTACAGACTGGAGGTTCCTATGTAAAGCAAACTTCCTGACCTGCTGATAACAGAACCTAATAACAGATTATTATTAAAGGGAACCTGTCACCAGGGACCTCATTTTCACTAAAGACAGGTTACAGAAGCCCATTACACCTGCAGTGCAAAGTCTGCTTTATCTAATCATTTGCATTACAATATAATTGTGTGTTATAACTTACCTTGCACCCTGACAGAATCCTCTGTGTAGTCCCAAGGGTTGGGCTTTGGTTGGGATGCATTTCAAAAAACCTATGACTTGTCTGTGCTGCTCACTCCTCAGCCCTCAGCCCCCACCTTTTTGCTCCTATACAGCTCCTCCCTCCTGCTCCTTCACAGAGGTCACAGCCTGGTGAGCTGACATCAGTGGGGAAGGAGGAGCTGTACAGAAAGCTGAAGAGCCTGCAGCACAGACAAGTCACATGTTTTTTTTTTTAATTCATCCAAACCAAAGCCCAACCCCTGGGACTACACAGAGGATTCTGTCAGGGCGCAAGGTAAGTTATAACACAAAATTTTATTGTAATGGAAATGCTTTAGGAAAGCAGAAAGACATCTGTGCACTGCAGGTGTGATGGGCTCATGTAACCTGTCTTTAGTGAAAATGAGGTCCCTGGTGACAGGTTCCCTTTGTTTCCCAGGATTGCAGCTTCTCCAAGTCCATAGTGGGTGTGACACTGTTGTGCACTGAACTGCTCCAATGCCCATTTCCTGATATCTATACCAGGCTTCAGGTTGTCCTACAGAGCAGGGAAGAGGGGCTGAGTGAGGACACAGAAAACACAGAGTAACAACAAACTTTCACAATCACAGCTTTCTCACATTAGACACAAAGGGCACAGCACAAAAGGGTGAGGACACTCCCTCTGTGCTCTTAGAGAAGCTACAATCCTGGAATATAAATCCATATTTCACAGTCCTGCTGCTACTACCAACATAAACAAATGTCCGACTACACATCTCTCCAGGGACAGTACATAACACTGGTTACACAGAGCACAGCAGTGTGAGGACACACAACTAGTGCACTTGGAGAAGCTACAATCCTGGAATATAAATCCATATATCACAGTCCTGCTGCTACTAACAACATACATAAAGTTCAGATTCCACATCTCTCCAGGGACAATACATAACACTGGCTGCACAGAGCACAGCAGTGTGAGGTCACCCTCAGTGCACTTGGAGAAGCTACAATTATGGAATATAAATCAATATTGTACAGATCTGCTGCTACTAACAGCATACACAAAGGTCTGATTACAGATCTGTCCAAGGACAATACATAACACTATCTGCAGAGAGCACAGCAGTGTGAGGACACGCCCCCCAGTGCACTTGGTGAAGTTACAATCCTGGAATATAAATCTTTATGTCACAGTCCTGCTGCTACTAACAACATACAGAAAGGTCTGATTACACATCTCTCCAGGGACAATACATAACACTGGCTGCAGACTATATGGTTAGTATCACGCTGTAGTAGGATCAGATGATGAATGAGCTGTATGTAGCAGCTGTAGAGACCTGCACCTTGTAGCCTGGGATCCCTCCTGCCTCTGTGGCGGGGGCATATATCACCGGGCGCTTGGCACGCTGTTTGTACAGGTGCATTGTAATGTAGCCTCTGGTGTGAATATTTTCCACTTGGTTATTCCTGGCGCCGCTCCAACGCGTTTCACTGAATTCTAATGATTTTCCCTCGCTCTCTTCTCGCTTTAGTGGTAACTTTAAGGGTCTGCACAAAGCAAATAAATAAATAGAAAACCAGATCATAAATTCTCGCTCGCCGCTCGCGTCCTCTGATCCGCCATAAATGGGGCCTTGTAGTGGCCTCCTAAGAGTCTACAGGACTATGAAAAGCTAAGAAGGAGCAACAAGGAAAGAAAGCGAATGTTACATTTATTTCTTCTTCTATTCATTTGTAGTTAAAGGGATTTTCCAGGTCGCCTCTTCCTCCTATGTTGTGAAATAGTTAAAAAAACATGGCCGCTTCCTCTCATTCAATATAAAACTGAGTTGCAGTACCCCACATTGCCACAACTGGCGCTGTTTCTTTTTCTAATCATATACTACACTATTTAAAGGGGTTGTTTGAGACTTACAAATAATGGCGAAGGGCATCGGTCAAGTATTTGGCTTATCCCTGGTTCCGTAAAGTTCTGTATTCTGCATCTTTGTGGTCCCCCAGGATGCAGAGACTTGGTTCGGATATGTTATAGGCAAATTTTCCCAGGTCTTAACCTGCACGGATCATCCATCACCAGCAGGGGTTGGAGGAAAATCCAGTTTTCTAGATGTGGGTTAAAGGGTGAAAACCGAGGAGCTCACTTACACAACATGTACCTCTACTACCAGCAATGCCCCCTCCATCTTGTGGCACCGCTCTCGTGTCCCCCTCCGTGGTGCACCAAGACTCTCTGTGACTCGACTCTCACTGGGAAAACATTTAAAGGGCCGGTGCACCCAAGTAAAAGTGTCCCTGACCAAACAGGATGGTCCCTGAGCACAATGGGGCACATTTATTAACAGCCCAATTCGCGTTTTTCCGTCGGGTTTTGGTATTTTTTCCGTTTTGCGCCGAATTCCGCCAGGATTTTGGCGCACGCGATCATATTTCGGCGCAATCGCGCCACTACCACGACGGAAATCGGGGGGCGTGGCCGTCTGAAAACCCGACGGATTCGTAAAAACCTCCGTGTTTGCAAAAAAAAAATTGCCCGCATGCGCCATACTTACATGCACCAGGAAGAGATCAGTGAACTCCGACGCACCTCGGCGGACCTCGGCGCAGCAGCGACACCTGGTGGACATCGGGCGCAGGACCTTCATGAATCGCCGGAAGACCCGAACGCTCGTCGGAGAACGCGCTGCTGGAATGCGAATGGACCAGGTAAGTAAATGTGCCCCAATGTGTAGTGGTCCATATCTTCCGGCTGTCTTTGCCCTGATTCCTGCCTTTGTTGTATAAGTCATCTGTGACCTGTGATCCTGTGCTGTGACCTCCGCTTGTTATACATGACCTCGGCCTGTCCTGTCCTGCCTCGCAATGTTCCTTCCTTGACCATTGATGCTTTGCACCAGTGTCACATGCGTCGTGTATCGGAACTACTCCGGGTGGCAGCGGCCGCAGAACCCTGATGTCCTTATCGCTGTACAGGGGGTTGAAGGGTGAACGCCGGGTCACTTGTATAATGCCCTTGGGGTCAGCCTCAATCCATCTGGTGGCACAAGGGATCCTAACCCACCGCCTGTTACATGAAACACTTAAAAATTGTGATCCCACACATTGTGAATCCATGGAGGAGCCGGCGGACATGTACAGGAGGAGGAGAATCTGCTGAACAAAAGCGAAATCTCTCACGTTTCATGTTTCGTTGTAAATGCCGTTGAAGGTTCTTGGCACAAAGTAAAGTTTTTAAATCCTGCGAGAAAAAAAGTTGCAGCACGGTGTAAAGCGTCTAACACTTGTGTTGTATTATATGTGAAGCGCGGCCGCGCCAGGGTTACCACAGCGACGCTAGCAACAAATATTTGGAGCTATGTAACACCCTCCACTAAACCTCATGTTTTTCGAGGGAGGTTCCTGTCAATCAGGTGACATTTACGCTCTGAGAACGGTCTTTGTTTGCTCAGTGCAGCGCGCACCCTACCAGCTGCGTGTAATTGTTACAGGAGGTGCGGCATGTACCCAGTGCCCACCCCACACACACCTGAGCACAGGGGTGGATCCGTGATACGTATCTAGGGACCATGGCAATTATAAAAGCGCCATCAGTACCCAGTGCCCACCCCACACACACCTGAGCACAGGGTGATCCGTGTGATACAGTATTATAGGTGGACATGGCATTAAGCCCCATCATGTACCCAGTGCCCACCCCACACCACACCTGAGCCACAGGGTGATCCGTGTGATGTGATACAGTTAGGTGACAGGGCATATGGCGCCATATGTTACCCCAGTGCCCACCCCACCACACACCTGAGCACAGGGTGATCCGTGTGATGATACAGTGATAAGGTGACAGGCATTATGGCGCCATCATGTACACAGTGCCCACCCCACACACACCTGAGCACAGGGTGATCCGTGTTATACAGTAATATAGGGAAATGGCATTATAGCGCCATCATGTACCCAGTGCCCACCCCACACACACCCTGAGCACAGGGTGATCCATGTGAACAGTATTATAGGGGAAATGGCATATAGCACCATCATGTAACCCAGTGCCACCCCACACACACCTGAGCACAGGGTGATCCATGTGATACAGTATTATAGGGGACATGGCATTAAGCGCCATCATGTACCAGTGCCCACCCCCACCACACCTGAGCACAGGGGATCCGTGTGATACAGTTATAGGGACATGGCATTATAGCGCCATCATGTACCCAGTGCCCACCCCACACACACCTGGCACAGGGTATCTCGTGTGATACAGTATTATAGGGGACATGGCATTATAGCGCCATCATGTACCAGTGCCCACCCACACACACCTGAGCACAGGTGATCGGTGTGTGATACAGTATTATAGGTGACATGGCATTATAGCGCCATCATGTACCCAGTGCCCACCCCACACACACCTGAGCACAGGGTGATCCATGTGATACGATTATAGGGTGACAGGCATTATAGCGCCATCATGTACCCAGTGCCCACCCACACACACACTGAGCACAGGGTGATCCATGTGATACAGTATTATAGGTGACATGGCATTATAGCGCCATCATGTACCCAGTGCCCACCCCAACACCACCTGAGCACGGGTGATCCGTGTGATACAGTGTTATAGGTGACATGGCATTATAGCGCCATCATGGTACCCAGTGCCCACCCCACACACACCTGAGCACAGGGTGATCCGTGTGATACAGTTTTATTGGTGACATGGCTTATAGCGCCATCATGTACCCATGTGCCACCCACACACCTGAGCAAAGGTAGTGCATAGTTATTAACATGTGTGTTGACATGGCATATAGCGCCTCATGTACCCAGTGCCCACCCCACAGCATTAAAACCCCAGGGAGGTTGCACAAAAATTTAATTTAACACTAAAACTAAAAAAATGCGTGACATGCATTGTGGGTGGGCACACAGAAGAGTAGACAGTGGCATACACAACCCGTTCGACGCCCCACAGACGGAGGGAAACAGAACACCTTTGTAAACCACCTGTAAAGGAACTTTATAAATTACCCGTAACACAAATATCAGTAATTTTTAACTTCCAAAACATGACAGAAACTTCTTTTGGGTGGAAAATTAGGTCACACACTTATTTTTATATATATTAACCGTAATATCCATAAATCAGGCACTTGGTATACAATGACACATTTTTGAGCTCTGGAAACTGAAGGCTTGGATTCCCAGCTGGCAAGTCGGGCAACCGAGCACCCACCATCTCACATCCTCCACCATTCCTCCTGCTGGGACTGGACATTAACTATAAAATACAAAGATAACACATTACAAAAAAAACAAAACATCTCAATAACATAAGCAGGGAGGGAAAGCTTGAGTGTCAGCTCAAAGGAGGAGATAACAATGAGCGATCAGCATATAAACCCCCATGTCCTATAGGAGGGGAGGACGCATGAGGAAAGTAAAAGGGAGGAGTGAGAACACATCTTAAAGCACAGATCACCAACTTTTAAACCATTTTGCACCTATAATGTCAGCCCCAGTCTAGGGGAACCTTCCTTAAAACAGTAGGGTGTACCCCACAAGAAAGCAGCCATGTTTTTCAAACTGCAGACAACCCCTTTTTAAGCCTGGCAGTGGGTTTCCGTGTTAGTGTTAGTATGTATGTTATATATATATTATGTTGTTAGGTTGGTGCCATGAATCTACCAGCGTGCTGGATTGACGTGTTTGGGAGACAAAGTTGCACAAATATTAATTTACACAAAAAAAACTAAAAAACAAAAATAAGTAAAATAAAAATGAAAGAAAGACAGAAAATCAGTGTAATCTGAAGCGTCTTTATCCCGAGCCGCGAGGATTAGTAAATAGCGCAATCAGTATCTAAAATGTCAAAAAGACTCATAAACATGTAACCAAAAGTCTCCGCAGGAGTGTGATTAACACCACCGGCAGCGAGGGAAAAGTCTGAAAATATAGAGAAAGGTCAAATGTAAAGGAGCTGCATCTGAAAAACAAAAACTGCAGTCTGTGCCTATTATCCCTATTTATCCTTGGATCATACATTGTCCCTGGGGGATGGGACGCTGCATACACAAAAGAGGTGACACCGATCTCTGGGGTTCGGTAGGGATTAGTCACTGTGGTGACTCTTCACACACTTTGTTTTTTCATATTTTCAACCAGACCTGCAACTGGTTATCTGACTGGACCACAAAATCTTTACAGTAATACATCTACTAGACCACCAGGGCTTTTATTATGGTTTACTCACTGGTCACCCAGGACCCAACGCGGGTCTCCAAATAAAACATCAAGAACTTATCTAATGGACCACCTAATCCGTCACTGGCCCAATACTGTTTTTCATCGAAACTGCAAAGATCTTCCCACTGGTTTATACGAGAACCTCCAAATCCTTATAGTAATCGTCCCCTCTATCTATGGCTTCTCCACTGTTCACCACTGTGACCTCCTGACACGTGTTATTCTATTAAGACACAAATTACTAAAGCTGTGTTATACTAGACCATCATACTCCTACCAGGCATCCACTGGCCCACCAGGCTCAGATTTCTCATGTGAACCCCCATATCTTTGCTGTGGTCATCCTCTGGATAACTGAAGGGTAAAAGCCGTCACAATGGATTGACAAGTCACTGGGGTTGTGAAGCCACTGGACTTCTTAGATTTATTGATGTCTTTTGCCTACTGGGCAACCAGGCCGATATTTGTTTTTTTAAAGAAAAGAAGCTAATACTGTCCTTTTCAATGAGCCATTAAATCCTGGCACTGATTTCCTCCTCTGGAACCCCCAAATCCTGACATGGTTATTCACCAAACACCAGGGCCCATACTTTCCTGTTTGCTTGGTGTACCAGGCTTCTGATATGTCCACTTGTAACCGCCACATATTCTTGTCTATTACCCACTAGACACCAAGACCATAAAACTGGTTATTAATTAGACCCCAGTAATCGGCAACCCAATAGACACTGATATACACCATCCTCCAGGACTGGTGACTATTTCAATTGCAACTAGACCCCCAGGACTCATACATTGGTTTTCCTACTAGATCAACCATTTGCAGCCAGACTTGTAACCAGATTCCTCCACCTGGGATATAAGATTTTGGTTGCTTCCTAAATGACCTGTGGGCTACAGATTGACTTTTGGCCCCCCTCCGGCCACCAGGGCACAACAACCCCCCCCCATTCAAATTGCTAATGATAAATGACCGGAGCCTGATCTTACACAGAGGCGAAATGTATCTTTGTGGAACAGGTTTACTATTTGTAAATTCTGCACGAGGGATAAAAACGCCCCAAAGCGGTGTGACACTTCTGGCAGGACGCCGCCGCCTCTTCCCAGGAAGTAGTGAGAATGTTACATTTGTTCTTCAGAGAATTTCTGAGGAACAATATCAATAAAAGACATGAACGTTCCCGGGTTTGTTGCGGAATTTTTATTGGTTCAGTTTGGAACGGAACAAAAAATATAGAAAGTGCCCGATGTCAGGGGGCGAGAGAAACAATGGGGCTCAGTATACTGTATGGTAATGGAAAGAGGGAGGGGGATCCCAATACAAAGGGCACAAGCCCCCACCCCCAGCACCCTGGTCAGTGGTTCTGGAGACTCTGGAGTTGGCACTTCAACCTCTCTATAGCCTGAATTGGTGATAACAGAGAACAGCAGATGCATTCACCAGCCCAGAGTATTGTTAGGTCATGGACGTTTGGATCGGTTTCAGTAAAGCCATGGAGGAGGCTGAGGGGAGAGGCGTTGGGCTTGGGGAGATTACTGCCTTCTCCTGGTATAAGAGGCTGTCAGCAGCCGCCTCAGTTATGTGGAGCCGGGAGGGGGCACCTATCAGTGGAGTAGTGTCATACAAGGACCCGACCCCTGACCCACGCAAGGATTCACATGTAATACAGACGTGCAGGAGAGGATTTCCCCCCATAAAAGCGTCCTGGTGGGTGATCCACATACCGGGTGATCTATATGGTGGGTGATCACATACTGGGTGATCTATATGTGGGTGATCACATACCGGGTGATCTATATGGTGGGTGATCTACATACCTGGTGATCTATATGGTTGGGTGATCTACATACCGGGTGATCTACATGTGGGTGATCTACATACGGTGATCTATAGGTGGGTGATCCACATACGGAGTATATGGTGGGTGATCCCATACCGGGTGATATATGGTGGGTTGATCTACATACCTGGTGATCTATATGTGGGTGCATCTACATACGGTGATCTATATGGTGGGTGATCCACATACCGGGTGATCTTATGTGGGTGACCACATACGGGGATTATTATGGGGTGATCCACATACCGGGTGATCTATATGGTGGGTGATATACCTGTGATCTATATGGGTGCTCTACAACGGGTGATCTTATGGTGGGTGATCCACATACCGGGGATCTATATGGTGGGTTATGCACATACCGGGTGATCTGTGGGGGTATCCACATACCGGGTGATCTATTGGTGGGTGATCTACTACTGACTGATCTATATGGTGGGTGATCACATAACCGGTGTTGGGATCTATATGGTGGGTGATCTACATAACCGGGTGATATCATGGTGGGGTGATCTACATACCGGGTGATCTATAGGTGGGTGATCACATACTGACTGATCTATATGGTGGGGGATCACATACCGGGTGATCTATATGGTTGGGTGATCACATACCCGGGTGATCTATATGGTGGGGGATCTACATACTGACTGATCTATATGGTGGGTGATCCACATTACCGGGTGATCTATATGGGGGTGATCCACATACGGTGATCTATATGGTGGGTGATCCACATACGCAGGTGGGTGATCTATATGGTGGGGATCCACTACCGGTGATCTATATGGGTGTGATCACATACAGGTGATATATGTGGGTGTGATCCACATACCGGGTGATATATATGGTGGGGATCACATACGGGTGTTTATGGTGGGTGCCACATACCGGGTGATTGATCTATATGGTGGGTGATCCACATACTGGGTGATCTATATGGGGGGTGATCTACTACACTGATCTATATGGGGGTGATCCAATACCGGGTGATCTATATGGTGGGTGATTACATACCGGGTGATTCTATGTGGGTGATCCACATACGGGTGATCTATATGGTGGGTGATCTACATACCGGTGATCTATATGTGGGTGATCACATACCAGGTGATCTATATGGTGGGTGATCCACATACCGGGTGATCATATGGTGGGTGATCCACATACCGGGGGATCGATATGTGGGTGATCTACATACTGACTGAATCTATATGGTGGGGGATCTACTACCGGGTGATCTATATGGTGGGTGATCCACATACGGGTGATCTATATGGTGGGTATTCCACATACCGGGTGATCTATATGGTGGGTGATCCACATACGACTGATCTATATGGGGGTGATCCACATACGGGTGATCTATATGTGGGTGATCCAAACTGACTGATCTATATGGGGGTGATCCATACGGGTGATCTATATGGTGGGTGATCACATACTGACTGATCTATTGGTTGGGTGACTCTATACCGGTGATCCATGGTGGTTATGTACATACCTGTGATCTACAGAACAGACCAAAAGTCGCACACCCCTTCTCATTCAAAGAGTTTTCTTATTTTCATGACTATAAAAATTGGAGATCGCACTGAAGGCATCAAAACTATGATTATCACATGTGGAATATAGACTTACCAAACAAGTGTGAGACACCTGAAAATCTGTCGTATATTCCAGATTCTATTGCTGTGTGGTCACTGCTCTGCACAGTCTGGGCTTCTCTTGATGAGATACAAGAGGTAGTCACCTGAAGACATTCTCACATCACAGGTGCCCTGTCAGGGGTAATATTGGGATTTATGGCTTTATAAATGGGGTTGGGACCATAAGTGGTTGTTGCAGGTGGATACACGGTGATTGTCCTACTGAATAGACAGATTTGCATTATGGATTAGAAAAGCAGCTTAGTAACTAAAACTTGTGTCACCATTACTGTAAGACTTGAAGGTCAGTCATGTGTGTTGAATGCTGACCATGTGTTTGGCTGATTCCATTGTTTCACAGCTGCGACGGCTCTCTAGAAAGTAGATAACAGTTCAAGATGCACGACCGGACGGGAACATAACAACACACAGGCTTAAATGGTCCAAAATGCACCCTAAGGGCTATGTGACCAAGAAGGAGAGTGATGGGGGCTACTACAGATGACCTTGGGCTCCACCGTCACCCGACCTGGACCCATCCAGATGGTTTGGGGTGAGCTGGACTGCAGAGTGAAGCAAAAGGACTAACAAGTGCTGAGCATCTCTGGGATCTCCTCCAAGACGATGGAAGACCATTCAGGTGACACCTCTTGTATCGCCATCAAGAGAAGCCAAGAGGGGGTGCAGAGCAGTGATAACCGCAGAAGGACCTGGAATATAAGACAGATTTTCAGTTGTTTCACACTTTTTGGTAAGTATTCATTCCAACATGTGGTAATTCATAGTTTTGATGCCTTCAGAGTGAATCTACAACCATGGACAGTGACTGCCCAGTTCGAGCTGTATGTATGTGTCACCCATATTTGGACATTGAGGAGAGTCATGTAAAGTGTTAGTAAATGTCACATATGTCACAGGATGGAAGACGTGCTGTGACTGCAGAGGGTCCCGGGGGGGTCCTCCTGAACCATTCAGTGTCCATGATATATGTAATATCAGCATATTCCACAGCACAGCCTCGCCATGTCCTTAAATCAAACAGCAGCTGTAAAGATCTTTAAACTGGTGTAAGCCTGAGTGACATCCAACATGGTCATAAACTACCGCAGTACAATTATATTCTACCCTAAAGACTATATTTATATTTCAGTAACAGGGTTAATCAGCTCCCCAATAGTAGAATAAAAAGGTAAATATTTAAAGATACATAACATAATAATAGTAAGCTTACAGAAAAACTCCTCTACAACGCTGCTGACCATCCAACTGCAAGCATTTCCTAGTATTGTCCCTGGAGAGATGTGGTAATAGCACCTCACAGCTGTGCTCTGTGCTCTTGCAAGCCGTGTTATGTATTGTCCCTCGGAGAGATGTATCGACCCCACTGCTGTGCTCTGTGCTCTCTCACCAGGGTTATGTATTGTCCCTGGAGAGAGTGTATCAACCTCACACTGCGTGGTGCTCTGTGCTCTCTGCAGACCGGTGTTTAGGTATTGTCCCTGAGAGAGATGTGGATCAGACCTAACCACTGCTGCAACTCTGTGCTCTCTCAGCCATTGCTATGTATTGTCCCTGGAGAGATTGTAATCAGACCTCACACTGATGTTGTCTGTGATCTCGCAGCCCAGTTGTTAGTTATTGTCCCTGGAGAGATGTCGTAATCAGCCCTCACCACACACACCTGAGCACAGGGTGATCCGTGTGATACAGTGTTATAGGGGACATGGCATTATAGCGCCATCATGTACCCAGTGCCCACCCCACACACACCTGAGCACAGGGTGATCCGTGTGATACAGTATTATAGGTGACATGGCATTATAGCGCCATCATGTACCCAGTGCCCACCCCACACACACCTGAGCACAGGGTGATCCGTGTGATACAGTGAATGGTACATGGCATTATGGCGCCATCATGTACCCAGTGCCCACCCCACACACACCTGAGCACGGGTGATCCGTGTGATACAGTTATAGGGGACATGGCATTTACGCCATCATGTACCCAGTGCCCACCCCACACACCCTGAGCAAAGGGTGATCCATGTGATACATTATTGGGGGACATGGCATTATAGCGCCATCCATGTCCAGTGCCCACCCACACACACCTGAGCACAGGGTGATCCATGTGATACAGTATATAGGTGACATGGCATTATAGCGCCATCATGTACCCAGTGCCACCCCACACACACCTGAGCACAGGGTTGATCCAGTGTGCATACAGTATTATAGGTGACATGGCATTATACGGCCATCATGTACCCAGTGCCCACCCACACACCACCTGAGCACAGGGTGATCCGTGTGATACAGTATTATAGGTGACATGGCATTATAGCGCCATCATGTACCCAGTGCCCACCACCACACACCCTGAGCACAGGGTGATCCGTGTGATACAGTTTTATAGGGTACATGGCATTAGCGCCATCATGTCACACAGTGCCCCACCCCACACACACCTGAGCACAGGGTGATCCGTGTGATACAGTATTATAGGTGACATGGCATTATAGCCCCATCATGTACCCAGTGCCCACCCCACACACACCTGAGCACAGGGTGATCCGTGTGATACAGTGATATAGGTGACAGGGCATTATGGCGCCATCATGTACCCAGTGCCCACCCCACACACACCTGAGCACAGGGTGATCCGTGTGATACAGTATTATAGGTGACATGGCATTATAGCGCCATCATGTACCCAGTGCCCACCCCACACACACCTGAGCACAGGGTGATCCGTGTTATACAGTATTATAGGGGACATGGCATTATAGCGCCATCATGTACCCAGTGCCCACCCCACACACTTGAGCAAAGGGGGTATGGTGCTTATTTTAGTTATTTAAACACCATGTGTGTTGAATGGCATTATAGCGCCATCATGTACCCAGTGCCCACCCCACAGCATTACACCCCACCACAGGGAGAAAAGTTGCACAAAAATTTAATTTACACTAAAAAACTAAAAATCAGTGACATGCATTGTGGGGTGGGCATTACAGAAGACGTGGCATAACAACAACATCTAGTACCCAGCGCCCACCAGACTGGAGGGAAACAGAACACCTTATGTAAACCACCTGTAAAGGAACTTTAATAAATTACCCGTAACACAAATATCAGTAATTTTTAACTTCCAAAACATGACAGAAACTTCTTTTTGGGTGGAAAATTAGGTCACAACTTTATTTTTTATATATATTAACCCGTAATATCCATAAATCAGGCACTTGGTATACAATGACACATTTTTGAGCTCTGGAAACTGAAGGCTTGGATTCCCAGCTGGCAAGTCGGGCAACCGAGCACCCACCATCTCACATCCTCCACCATTCCTCCTGCTGGGACTGGACATTAACTATAAAATACAAAGATAACACATTACCAAAAAACACAACATCTCAATAACATAAGACGGGAGGGAAAGCTTGAGTGTCGGCTCAAAGAGGGAGATAACAATGAGTGATCAGCCATATAAACCCCCACGTCCTATAGGAGGGGAGGACGCCATGAGGAAAGTAACAGGGGAGGAGTGGGAACACATCTTAAAGGCACAGATCACCAACCTTTTAACCATTTTGCACCTAATAATGTCAGCCCCCAGTCTAGGGGAACCTTCCTTAAACAGTCAGGTGTACCCCACAAGAAAGCAGCCATGTTTTTCAAACTGCAGACAACCCCTTTAAGCCTGGCAGTGGGTTTCCTGTGTTATGTGTTATGTATGTATGTATATATATATATATGTTGTTAGGTTGGTGCCATGAATCTACCAGTCGCTGCTGGATTGACTGTTTGGGAGACAAAGTTGCACAAATATTTAATTTACACAAAAAAAAAACTAAAAACAAAAATAAAGTAAAATAAATAATGAAAGAAAGACAGAAAATCAGTGTAATCTGAAGTCGTCTTTATCCCGAGCCGCGAGGATTAGTAAATAGCGCAATCAGTATCTAAAATGTCAAAAAAAGACTCATAAACATGTAACCAAAATGTCTCCGGCAGGAGTGTGATTAACACCACCGGCAGCGCAGGGAAAAGTCTGAAAATATCAGAGAAAAGGTCAAATGTAAACGGAGCTGCATCTGAATAACAAAAACTGCAGTCTGTGCCTATTATCCCTATTTATCCTTGGATCATGACATTGTCCCTGGGGGGATGGGGACGCTGCAGACACAAAAGGGGTGACACAAAGTGTCCTGGGGTTCGGTAGTGGATTAGTTCACTCGGTGGTGACTCTTCACACACTTTGTTTTTCATATTTTCAACCAGGACCTGACACTGGTTATCTGACTGGACCACAAAATCTTTACAGTAATCATCTACTAGACCACCAGGGCTTATAATTATGGTTTACTCACTGGTCACCCAGGACCCAACGCTGGTCTCCAAATAAAACATCAAAGAACTTATCTAATGGAACCACCTAATCCGTCCACTGGCCCAACACTGTTTTTTCATCTGAAACTGCAAAGATCTTCCACTGGTTTTATACGAGAACCTCCAAATCCTTATAGTAATCGTCCCCTCTATCTATGGCTTCTCCACTGTTCACACTGTGACCTCCTGACACGTGTTATTCTATTAAGACACCAAATTACTAAAGCTGTGTTATACTAGACCATCATATCCTTACACCAGGCATCCACTGGCCCACCAGGGCTCAGATTTCTCAGTGAACCCCCATATCTTTGCTGTGGTCATCCTCTGGATAACTGAAGGGTAAAAGCCGCTCAACAATGGATTGAACAAGTCACTGGCTGATTGTGAAGCCACTGGACTTCTTAGATTTATTGATGTCTTTTGCCTCTGGGCAACCAGGGCCGATATTTGTTTTTTTAAAGAAAAGAAGCTAATACTGTCCTTTTCAATGAGCCATTAAATCCTGGCACTGATTTCCTCCTCTGGACCCCCAAATCCTGACACTGGTTATTCACCAAACCACCAGGGCCCATACTTTCCTGTTTGCATTGGTGTACCAGGCTTCTGATATGTCCACTTTACCGCCAATATTCTTGGTCTACTTATCCCACTAGACCACCAAGACCATAAAACTGGTTATTAATTAGACCCCAGTAATCGCAACCCAATAGACACTGAATATACAACCATCCTCCAAGGACTGGTGACTATTTCAATTGCACTAGACCCCCAGGACTCATACATTGGTTTTCCTACTAGATCACCATTTGCAGCCAGACTTGTAACCAGACTTCCTCCACCTGGGATATAAGATTTTGGTTGCTTCCTAAATGACCTGTGGCTACAGATTGACTTTTGGCCCCCCTCCAGGCCACCAGGGCACACAACCCCCCCCCATTCAAATTGCTAATGATAAATGACCGGAGCCTTGATCTTACACAGAGGCGAAATGTATCTTTTGTGGAACAGGTTTTACTTATTTGTAAATTCTGCACCGAGGGATAAAAACGCCCCAAAGCGGGTGACACTTCCTGGCAGGACGCCGCCGCCTCTTCCCAGGAATAGATGAGAATGTTACATTCTGTTCTTCAGAGAATTTCTAGGAACAATATCAATAAAAGACATGAACATTCCCGGGTTTGTTGCAGGAATTTTATTGGTTCAGTTTCGAATGGAACGAAAAATATAGAAAGTGCCCAATGTCAGGGGGCGAGAGAAACAATGGGGCTCAGTCATACTGCATGGTAATGGAAGCGCGGAGGGGGATCCCCAATACAACATGGGCACAAGCCCCCACCCCCAGCACCCTGGTCAGTGGTTCTGGAGACTCTGGAGTTGGCACTTCAACCTCTCTATAGCCTGACTTGGCTGATAACAGAGAACAGCAGATGGCATTCACCAGCCCAGAGTATTGTTAGGTCATGGACTGTTTGGATCGGTTCAGTAAAGCCCTGGAGGAGGCTGAGGGGAGAGGCGTCTGGGCTGGAGATTTACTGCCTTCCTCCTGGTATAAGAGCTGTCAGCAGCCGCTCAGTTATGTGCAGCCGGGGAGGGGGCACCTATCAGTGGAGATAGATGTCAGTACAAGGACCCGACCCCTGACCCACGCAAGGAATTCACATGTAATACAGACGTGCAGGAGAGGATTTCCCCCCATAAAAGCCGTCCTGGTGGGTGATCCACATACCGGGTGATCTATATGGTGGGTGATCCACATACTGGGTGATCTATATGGTGGGTGATCTACATACTGACTGATCTATATGGTGGGTGATCCACATACCGGGTGATCTATATGGTGGGTGATCCACATACTGACTGATCTATATGGTGGGTGATCCACATACCGGGTGATCTATATGGTGGGTGATCCACATACTGACTGATCTATATGGTGGGTGATCTATATACCGGGTGATCTATATGGTGGGTTATGTACATACCTAGTGATCTACAGAACAGACCAAAAGTCTGCACACGCCTTCTCATTCAAAGAGTTTTCTGTATTTTCATGACTATAAAAATTGGAGATTCGCACTGAAGGCATCAAAACTATGAATTATCACATGTGGAATTATAGACTTACCAAACAAGTGTGAGACACCTGAAAATCTGTCGTATATTCCAGATTCTATTGCTGTGGTCACTGCTCTGCACAGTCTGGGCTTCTCTTGATGAGATACAAGAGGTAGTCACCTGAAGACATTCTCACATCACAGGTGCCCTGTCAGGGGTAATAATTGGGATTTATGGCTTTATAAATGGGGTTGGGACCATCAGTTGTGTTGTGCAGGTGGATACACGGCTGATTGTCCTACTGAATAGACAGAATTTGCATTATGGATAGAAAAAAGCAGCTTAGTAACTAAAAACTTGTGTCCACCATTAGTGTAAGAAATGAAGGTCAGTCATTGCGTTTTTGAATGCTGGCCATGTGTTTGGCTGGTTCCAATCTGTTTCACAGCTGCCGACGCTTCTAGAAATGAAGATAAACAGGTTCAAAGCTGCCGACCGTACGGGAAACATACAAAACACAGGCTTTAAAATGGTCCAAAAATGCACCCTAAGGGCTATGTGACCAAGAAGGAGAGTGATGGGGGCTACTACAGATGACCTGGGCTCCACAGTCACCAGACCTGGACCCAATCCAGATGGTTTGGGGTGAGCTGGACTGCAGAGTGAAGGCAAAAGGACTAACAAGTGCTGAGCATCTCTGGGACGTCCAGCAAGACTGATGGAAGACCATTTCAGGTGACTACCTCTTGTATCGCATCAAGAGAAGCCAAGAGGGTGCAGAGCAGTGATCACAGCAGAAGGACCTGGAATATAAGACAGATTTTCAGTTGTTTCACACTTTTTTGGTAAGTATTTCATTCCACATGTGGTAATTCATAGTTTTGATGCCTTCAGAGTGAATCTACAATCCATAGTGACACGTGACTGCCCAGGCTTCGAGCTGTATGTATGTGTCACCCATATTCTGTACATTGAGGAGAGTCATGTAAAGTGTTAGTAAATGTCACATATGTCACAGGATGGAAGACGTGCTGTGACTGCAGAGGGTCCCGGGGGTCCTCCTGAACCATCAGTGTCCATGATATATGTAATATCAGCATCTTCACAGCACAGCCTCCATAGTCCTTAAACACACAGCAGCTGTAAAGATCTTTACCTGGGAAAGCTGAGTGACATCCAACATGGTCATAACTACCGCAGTACAATTATATTCATCCCCTAAAGACTTATATTTATGTCAGTAACAGGGTAATTCAGCCTCCCAAATATGTAGAATAAAAAGGTAAATATTTAAAAGATACATAACATAATAATAGTAACATTACAGAAAACTCCTCTACAGGCTGTGACCATCCAGACTGCAGCCATTGCTATGTATTGTCCCTGGAGAGATGTGTAATCAGACCTCACACTGCTGTGCTCTGTGCTCTCTGCAGCCAGTGTTATGTATTGTCCCTGGAGAGATGTGTAATCAGACCTCACACTGCTGTGCTCTGTGCTCTCTGCAGCCAGTGTTAT
Organism: Engystomops pustulosus; assembly: GCA_019512145.1. Lineage (NCBI taxonomy): Eukaryota > Metazoa > Chordata > Amphibia > Anura > Leptodactylidae > Engystomops > Engystomops pustulosus. Next base: position 37,339 of record WNYA01000778.1, on the reverse strand, counting down.
GTATTGTCCCTGGAGAGATTCCTCTATCTATCTTATCTATCTCATATCTATCTACTATCTATCTATTCGTATCTATCTATCTATCTATCTCATAATCTAGGTCTTCTCCTATAATATACTATCTATCTATCTATCTATCGCCTATCTCTATCCCATAGCTATCTATCTTCTATCTATTATCCTCTATAATCTATCTATCTGTATCATCTATCTATCTCTCTCATATCTATTATTTCTCTCTTCTATCTATCTATCTATCTATCTATCTATCATCTCCTATGCTATCTACTCAAGAATGGATCCCTGATCCTCCCCAATGAGATAGTGACATACTTGGTCATTCATCTGTGAATGTGATTCCAGAACCTTTTGTTGGATCTTCCGGTCATGTTCCCTGGAATCTCTTGTGAGGAGCGTCGGTGTTAGAAAGATTTTTGTAGTCAGTGTTTGTGTAGTAGTGGACGGACAGATAATTCAGTGTACCTGATACAATGAGGCACATTTAACTTACCATGGTCCTGTCTGCGATCCCCGATCTGGACGTCTGCTCGAGGATCATGTCCGCCGATTCACAGATCGTGCGCCCATATCCTGCATCTGTGGCTTCCCTGCTGAGGTCCGACCAGAGTTTCCCATCTTTTCCCGGTGCATGTTAGTGTTTGGTACTTGGTCAAACAATTTGAATTTTAAGCCCTCTCCCCGCGCTAGTCCGAATCAGTCGGGTTGTCGTCGCGGCCCGCCCTCGATTTGTGTCACATGAAAGTCGGCCAGAGTTGCAAAGCCAAGATCAACGATTGAGTGCGCCAAAAAACCCTGTTAAATTGCAGCCAAATCGGAAATATTGGGGAAACCCGACAGAAATGGGATGGTCAGGTGTGTGGACCATAGTATGTCCCGTGATGGTACCAAACAACTATGGTGATCCCGGTACCAAGAGACCCAGGGCAGTGTGTTCAATCCAGGCCCAGGAAGCCTTAGGGGCCATACGGTGTCACTTCACCCTATAAGGAGACCAGAGTTTTTAAAGAATACGTTCAAGTTGGGCGTCGTGGACAGATTGGGATATAGAAACTCTCTCCAGGGTTGAATTTTGGGAAGCACAGCATCAGACTCCAGCCCAGCGGCTATGAGAGGGAAGTACAAGACACGGGACATTTTCCGACAAAGTTTCCCTGACATCTGCGCGATTCACATCAGATCGTGTGCATATCACTATACTGTGTCATTCCCCGCTCAGGTCCCCAGAGTTCAACTTACTCTTCTTCCTCCTGGTGCATGTAGAGTGCATTGTGTGTAATAATGCGCTGTGGCGGGGAGTCACTAGATCGTTTGCGCCGAGATCCTGCATGTGTCACTTCCCCACTCATGTCACGCCGAGTTCACCTTCTTCTTCCTGTTGCAGTAAGTCATGTATGTCGACAACATTTGAAAAGTTAATCCCGCCTAGTCCGATATCAGTCGGGATGTCTGACGGCCACGCCCCCTATTTCTGTCTCATGAAAGCAGCTCACCTGCGCCACATCCGATTCGCGTCGCAACACAATCAGCGCAGACACCTGTTACGTGTACCCGTCAGAGCCAGTGTCCATGTATTTAGCGCTGTGTCGGGAGTCACTAGATCGTGCACCTGATATCCTGCATGTATCGCTCCCCCTCAGGTCCCCGGAGTTCAACCTTCTTCTTCCTGTGCTGTAAGTGCACTTGTCCTGTATATGCGCTGTGCGGGAGTCGGCTAGAGATTGTGCACTGATATCCTGCATGTTCACTTCCACCGCTCAGGTCCCCGGAGTCACATCTCCCTTCTCCTGGGCATGTAAGTCATTGTCCGGTATAATGCCTGCGGGGCACTAAGATCGTGTCACCCGTTATCCTGCTGTTGTCGCTCCCCGCTCAGGTCCCCGGAGTTCACCTTCTTCTTCCTGGATGCATGTAAGTAGGCATTGTCGTGTATACATGCAATGTGACGGGGTCACCTAAGATCCCTGCAACACCGATTCCTGCATGTGTCGCCTCCCCGTCTTCAGGTCCCCGGAGTTCACTTCTTCTTCCTGGTGCATGTAAGTGCATTGTCCGTGTATAATGCGCTGTGCGGGGAGTCACTAAGATCGTGCGCCGATATCCTGCATTGTGTCACTCCACGCTCACGGTCCCGCGAGTTACCTCCTCTTCTTCCTGGGCATGTAATGCATTGTCACCGTGGTATAATGCGCTGTTGCGGGGTCACTCAGATCCTGCCCCCGATATCCTTGAATGTGTTCGCTTACCCCTCCCCGCTCAGGTCCCCCGGAGTTCACCTTTCCCGGTGCCATGTAAAGGTGCCTGTGTCCGTGTATAAATGCACTGTGCCGCATTCACAAGATCCTGGGGCCCATATCCGAAAAAGCATGTGTCCGCTTCCCCGCTCAGGTCACCGGAGTTCACCTTCGTTCCCGGTGCATGTAAGTGCCATTGTCTTGCGACAATTGAAGTTAAAATCCCCGGCTCAGTCGAATCGTCGGGATGGTCTGAACGGCCACGCCCCTGATTCTGTCTCATGAAAGCCGGCGCAGCTTCGCCACGATCACGATCGCGTGCACACAATCCCAGCGCAGACCCTGTCACATACACCGTCAGTAGCCGCCCAAATCCCGAAAACGACGGAAAGTCCAAGAATGTGCACGTTGGAACTCTCGTAAATAAGCCCACTGGGTCTGGAATTAACTGTAACACTAGTAACATTTTCTTTAAGTGACCCTCATCATGTGCGGCTAACGCACCTCAGAGTCTTTCTCCAAAATGTAAAACTAGCTGAAGAGTAAAGACAATCATGTCGGTTTGCAACCCACGCTTTCTGTTTGTGCATTCAGGATCTGGTGGTGTCTCACTGTATAACATTCAGGAGCCTGGTAAAGCTGGGTGACGACCTCTCTGTAACACTGTATAACATTCAGGAGCCTGGTAAATGCTTGGGTGGGTACAAACCTCTCTGTAAATGTATAAATTCAGAAGCCCTGGGTAAAGCTGGTGTGGTGAACGACCTCCTTAAACACTGTATAACATTCAGCAGCTGTTGAAAGTAGGGTGACGGTCTCTCTGTAACACTGTATAACATTCAGAAGCCTGGTAAAGCTGGGTGACGACCTCTCTGTAACACTGTATAACATTCAGGAGCCTGGTAAAGCTGAATGATGACCTCTCTGTAACATCTGATCATCCGGCATAGAGGACCAAGTGCAGAAAAGCCTCGTGTGATCTCCCTGGAGCTGGATGAAAGCTGAGCCTGTGCCGGGATGATTCACGATTAGTTGTCCCTTCCATCCTGTAAACAAACAGCGATGCGGCCGCGGCTTCAGGGCCTCACAGACGCCATGTTTCTGTCTCGTGGTGCACCTTTCCCAGAGCGCAGGAAACAGACGTCTTCTTAGTTTTTCTGCCGTTATTATTTTTCTTAAAGTTTCGCTGTTTTTCATTCATTTCAGGTTCATATTCCAGTTGCTTCTTATGTGCCCCCAGTGTGACCCCAATATCCCATAGGGCTGCACCAAACATTGGCAACTTAGTTATTAGACTGTGCACCCTTCTCTGTAACAGTGCCCCCATTATGAACCCTTATGGTACTCCGTGCCCCCCCCCCCATTATAGGCACATTCACCCCATCATTGTGACAATGTTACCTTCATAGCCACAGCCCCCCCATTTACTGTTTACATATCTCCATTGTCCCTCATAGTTACACATGTATATCATGGCCGCATAGACCCCATCACAGCCCCCCAGGATATTGTCATGGCAATTCAGCCCAAATCCCATAATTGCAGCCACAGAGCCCCATCATAGTCACAGCGCCCCCATCACAAACACATTGCCTATTCACCTAAAAGCTATTGCCCCCTTAAAGGGATCTACCAGCAGTTTTTTGACCATACAGAGTGCAGCCCTGGAGAGATGTGTAATAAGCCCTTCCTGTAGCTGCAGCTGAACTGTGAAATATAAATTTAAACTCCAGGATTGTAACTGGACTTGGAGCATTAGTAGAGGTTCTCAAACTGCTGCTGCGCATTCAAACAGCTCTCACTTCCTCCACTGTAATATCTAACCGGAAACCTTTGGGAAAAGAATTGTGTTGTGAGATCTCAAGTCCATCTGCTGCTACTAACCACACATTGGTGTAATCAGAACCTCACAAACTGCTGTGCTCTGTTCTCTCTTGGCAGCCGGTGTTATGTATGTCCCTGGAGAGATGTGGAATGCAGACCTCACACTGCTGCACTCTGTTCTCTCTGCAGCCATTGCTATGTATGTCCCTGGAGAGATGTGTCATCAGACCTCACACATGTGTGCCTGTGCTCTCTGCGCCAAGTGGTTTTATGTATTGTCCCTGGAGAGATGTGTAATCAGAAGACCATCACACTGCTGTGCTCCTGTGCATCGTCACTGCAGCCAGGTTTGTATTGGTCCCGGGAAGAAATGTGTATATATCAGACCTCACACTGCTGTGCTCTGTGCTCTCTGCAGCCGGTGTTTAGTTGTTTGTCCCTGGAGAGATGTGAATCAGACCTCACACTGCTGCACTCGTGCCTCTACTACCCAGTGCCATTGCTACTGTATTGTCCCTGGAGAGATGTGTAATCAGACTCACACTGCTGTCTGCTCCTGTGCTCCTCCTGCAGCCAGTGTTTATGTATTGTTCTCCTGGGAGATGTGTAATCACAGACCTCACAGATACTTGCGTGGGCTCTGTGCTCTCTGCATCCAGTGTTAATGGTTTGTCCCTTGTATAGATGTTGTCTCAGACCTCACCCCTGCTGTGCATCTGTGCCACTCGTGCAGCCAGTGTTAATGTGATTGTCCACTGAGAGTTTGTGTATCGACCTCACACGTGCTGTGCCTCTGTGCTTCTCTCCTCTTCAGCCAGTGGTAGGTATGTCCTGGAAGATGATGGAATCAGACCTCACAGGTCTGAGCGCACTCATGTGCTCCTCTGCAGCCATTGCTGTGTATTGCTGCCCCTTACGAGATTGTGTAATCAGATCCCCTCACACGACCACCCTGCTGTGCCTCTGTGCTCTCTGCAGCCAGTATGGTATTGGTATTGTCCCGGACAAGATGTTTAGTCAGACCGTCACACAGCTGCTGTGTCTCGGCTGTGCTCGTCGTGCAGCCAGTGGTATATGTCTTATTTCCCTGGAGAGAACAGTGTTTAAATCAGACCCGTCACATCTGCTGTGCTCTTTGCTCCCGGTGACAGCCAGTGTATATGTAATTGTCCCGGAGAATGTGTAATCAGACCTCCAAGCTCTGCTGTGCGCTGTGGCTCTCTGCAGCCAGTGTCGTAATGTCTTGTCAGCTCCCCTGGAGTAGATGTGTAATCAGGGGCCTCACACTGCTGTGTCTCTGTTCTCTCTTGCATGCCAGTGTTAGGTATTGGCCCCTGGAGAGATGTGTAAATCAGACCTCACTACTTGCGCTTGCTCTTGCGTGCTCTCTGCAGGCCGTGATATGTAGTCCCTGGGGAGAGATGTGTAATCACGACCGTCACACTTCTTGTGGGGCTGTGCTCTGTGCTCTCTGCAGCCAGTGTTGTAGTGTCCCCGCTGGAGGAGATGTGTAAATCAGACCTCACACTGCCTGTGCCTCTTGGTGCTCTCTCTGCGCCGAGTGTTATTTGTCCCCTGGAGATGATCGTGCTAATCAGCCTCACCCTGCTGTTGTGCTCTTGATGGACACACTCTCCTGCACCACTGGTTCTGTATAGTCCCTGGAGAGATGTTTATCAGACCTCAACAACTGCTGTGCTCTCTTGCTCTCTGCACCAGTGTGTATGTATGTCAGCTGGATAGATGTGTAATCAACCTCCACACTGCTGTGCTCGTGCTCCTCTGCAGGCCAGTGTTATGTATTTGTCCCTGCGAGAGTTGTGTATCACTGAGAACCTATCACACTAGCTGTGCTCTGTGCTCTCTGCAAGCCAGTGCTATGGGAATATTGTCCTTGAGGATGTGTAATCAGACCTTACCAACTGCTGTGCTCTGTGCTCTCTGCATCCAGTGTTATGTATTGGTCCCGGGAGAGATGTGTATCAGGACCTCACACGGCTGTGCTCTGTGTGCTCTGCGTGCAGGCCAGTGCTATGGGGGGGGTGTTGTCCCTCGGAGAGACTGTGTAATCAGACCTTGGGTGTGACTATTGTAGTAGGCTAGCAGCAGACTGGTTAATATGGATTTATATGTCCTGGCTTATAGCGTTCTTCTCCAATGCACGGGGGAGGTGTCCTCACACGCTGCTGTGCCTGTCTGCTTGTGCTCTCTGCAACCATGATTCTATTTAGTGTCCTCGGAGAGGATGTGTAATCAGACATTGTGTATGCTGTTAGTAGCAGCAGTACGTGTGGATATATGGATTTATTGCTGGTTGTAGCTTTCTTCAAGTGGCAGTTGGGGGTGTGTTTTTTCTCACAGCTGCGGTGCTCTGGTGCTTCTGCGCCAGGTGTTGTTAATTGCGTCGCTGAGAGATTATGATCACACTAATGGTGTACGGTTGGTTTGTAGCAACCAAGGGACTGTTGGAGTGATGTAAGGGAATGTTATCTTCCAGGATCCTGGTGGTCCCTCACCGTGTGCTGCTGTGGGTGACTGTGCTTCAAATTTCGTCCCCAGCGTCTTTCCCCTTCTGTTTCTGTCTGTGGAGAAATGATGGTAGTAGCAGACTTATAGTTTCATGCCCGAGGAAGGGGATGAGATGGTTGGAGTGTCGTTAATGCTGAGAGCACAGAAACACAGAGCACAGCAGGGTGAGGACTGCCGCCCAGTGGCAACTTAAGAAAAACTACACTTCCTGGAGTATAAATCGCATGATATCACAGCTCCTGCTGCTGTAACGCGGAACCTCCGGTTGTCCCCTAAAATCAGACATCTCCCCGAAAATAAGACCTAAGTACAATTTTGTTCAGAGCTTAGAAAATAAGGCCGTCCTCCTGAAAATAGACCGAAGCTAGCGGCCGCCAATTGCAGTCAGCTCCCCCCCCCCCCATCCCCCAAGCGAGGTTTACATGACCTTACCTTAGTTTTAAGTCATATTTTATATTCTGCCACAAGCGTTGTGACATGGACTAATAATTGCATGGGTATAAAATCACTTACTGTTGTTGCTGCAAATGTATACCAGCATCTCCCAGGGTAAGAAGGGTCATTTATGGAAAAGTGCTTTTACTAAACTGCATGAGAGCTTACAGAAAAAATGGGGCCAATGAATCTAATAGCATCTGAGTCACAAGAAAGGCATCATGAAATTCTAGTTGGAGAGACATAGGATTCATAGAGAGCTTGAGATTTTTTGTTCAAAGCTATGAATAAATGTATTTCCATGATTAAATGGGAAAACAATGCAGACAGTCCCCTGAAAATAAGACGCCGTGCCTCATTAGAGCAAAAATGAATATAAGACACTGTCTTATTTTTGGGAAACAGGGTTACTGAAATAACATACTATAAAGGTCGGGAGTTGAACATCCACCAGGGACAATACTAACATTGGCTCAGGCGTTGGAATGTCCCCTGCTGCTCACTACTGGTATTCTGGAATGACCATAGTTGGCTCATTCCAATCCGGCAGACTTTGTCTTAGGAACAGATAGAACAGGAGGAGCTGTATATTTGGGGGTTCTGTCTGGAGATGTTACAATGTAACATAATGCCGCCATGCCCTGACGCGCCTTGGGATGGCTCCCTCACAGGCCGCGGGTGCTACAATCCTCGTCGATGTGCATGGGGGTGACATGGTCCTCCTAACTCAGACCAACATGGTTTCTTTCCCTAAGAATCCACATCATATATCATCACTGCGTCTGCAGGAAATCCTAATTCAGCTAAGTGGGTTGTGTGCTGAGCGTCGTCACAGCCTGGCGGGGGGCTGCGCTGGCTGGCGTTGTCCCACCTACTCTGGCTTGTCTCATAGGCTCAGGTGTACATGTCCACAATTATGGTAGCAGTAAGGAGAGAACTATTTTTTGAGACCACAAGCCTGAACAGGATGGAGCGACTCTCCCTTCTCGTCCTCCCCAGGTCTGGCCCGCGGTGCCGGAGCTGCCTCTATATTAGTCGCGGTTCTGGATCCTGCCCAGGAACCGGATCCACAGTGACATTAAGTGCGTTGTGTCTCACTGGGACGCGATGTAACACTGCCATGGAATACACTATAATATACTGTACTGTAATAGTATAACTCTGTACTATAGTATACACTGTAATATAGTTTATGTACTATAGACTGTGAATGTTTAGTGTACTGTACTATAATATAGTGTAGTGTAAAATAGTATAACTACTTTAAACTGTACTATAATACCGTATAATAGTCTGCTCTATAATATACTGTAATAGTGTCCTATAGTCTACGCTAACCTGTATAGTGTACCCTACTATAATATACTGTAGTGTAATATACTGTATTATATTCTATAATATAATTAAAAGGACGTCCTGGGCTGTAATAGTATAGACAGAACTGTGTATAACGCTATAGTATATTCTGAACACTGCCACAATAGAACATTGTAACAGTATTATAGCCCATACTGTAATATAGTATAACATTGTAGCATAGACTACACTATAATTTAGTTTACCATATTATACTGAACTGTCATAATGTAACTTGGACTGCGCAATGTTGCAATATATACTATAATGTAGTGTACTGTAATATAGTGTAACTTAATTATAGACAGTGCTATATTACAGTACAATAGTCTGTACTGATTATAATGTAGTGTACTGTAATACTGTGCCATATACTGTAATACGATATATATTGTTCTATACTGTTGTGTCTGTAATGTGCTATTCTGATATATTTTCTGCGGCAGAGTAATTGCCATAATGTACTGTATAATGTATTGTAAGTAATATACACCATGCAGGAGTCTATCATTTACAATAAGGCTGTTATAGATAATGACTGTACTCTATTAGTCTACTGGAGAGCGATGGAGTATTGTAATGTAATTTATGTACTACTACTATAGTTGTGTATACTGTAATATAATAGTCGAGCTGTAAAACTGACTAACCGCACTCTACAGTAATGGTACACAATGTCATATAATGGTCTCTACTAAGAGGAACTTTAATATGGAATCACTGGACTGTAGTATAATAAGCTGTGCTTTTCTATTACACACTACTACTGGCTGCAGTGTTATTACATGTATATTGTAATAGACTACAGGCGGTCCCCTACTTAAGAACACCCGACTTACCGATGACCCCTAGTTACAAACGGACCTCTGGATGTTGGTAATTTACTGTACTTTAGTCCCAGCCTTTAATAATCAGCTGTAACCGTTATCACAGGCGTCTGTAATTAAGATTTATTGTTTATCCTGGTTCTTCCAATCCAACATTTTTAAAATCCACTTGTCACAGAGACCAAAAAATTCTCTGGAGTTTCAATTCTAAAATATACAGTTCCGACTTACACACAAATTCAACTTAAGAACAAACCTACAGAACCTATCCTGTACGTAACCTGGGGACTGCCTGTATTGTGTAAGATTAATGTAGTGTAATGTAATATCGGTATAATGGACTATACTGCAATCAGCAGTATATAGTACATGTATTGTGGTGTAATCTGATATCAGACTGGTCTGTAATACAGTATAATAGACTAAAAGTAATGAGCTATATAGTAATGTAGTGTAATATAATATCCGGCTGGTCTGTAGTACAGTATAAAGGACTATACTGTATTACGCTGTATAGTATAATTGTACTGTAAGCTGGAACTTAAAATTGGATGTTTCCTAAAATACATCTTTCATGTACACAGTTGGAGCAGATTTTTACACCCCGTAAAGCGTCGCACTACTACTCCCAGCATAGTTGTCTGGGTAATTTGTGCAGTTTGTGGAGCTGGACCACAAGGCTGGCACTCTAATACCCTCGGCTGCCAGGCAGCTACATCCTCCTTGGGTTTCATTAGCAGCTGTGACTGTTTCAGTCTCTTTAGATTCTTTTCATACCCTGAGCGCCTGCTGGAGCTAATGGGGGGGATTGTCCTGAATCCCAATATGTTAACCCCTGAGGCGCCTGCTCATTCACTACTTCTCTTTGGGCTGTGGATGTAAACAGGACGGATTCCATTCACTGACTGGAAGCAGAGGGTTTGATGATACACAAGAGTCTGAGATAGAACTTGTTATAGTATAAGCAGAGACCTCCTTAGGTTATCAGTTGGGTTCCCCGTGTGTTACGTGGCTTACAGGCCTCTAGCGTGTGACTTATAGGGTCAGTATGGATCATCCACATTACCCATAATTCCACTGACTGCCCTCAAAGCCTTCTTTGGTTATCAGTTCCTGGAAAGCTGGGTCATGGCCTGAGCCACACTCAGCTTTCCGAGACTTCTGCACAGTGTCTTCACGTAGAACTTACTCCTAAGTTATAAGATTTGCTATTCAGTTCACCGGAAAAGTCGGGTGATTTCTACTAATCAAAAATAGAAGTATTGTCTAGTGTCTAGAATCCCGTAATCCATGTTAATGTTCCATTCAGGACTTCAGGAAAGCTGGATGACCTCTATGGGAGTTATGCCTTACTGGTGTCACCCCGCTTTTCCAGTTACTAACCTATTTAAGACGCTGGTCTATGGTATATACTGATATTGTTGGCTGCACAGCTGGGAAGGGGTTAATATACAGGACTGTTGGTCGGGTCATTTGGGGCAGGTTCTGAGCAGTCGTATGGCAGGTAACATGTTCGCCCATGATTTGTTGGCACCTCGCCTGCTGCTGTAAATCTCCCTTAATCTCACTGGTTTAGGGGGTCTCTCCAGTGTCCCCCCCCCGGGACAGAGCTGCAGGCATTTACTGGGTAATTAGCAGCGGATTTGATAACCTAATGTAATCCTAAGAAATGAAAGCCAGATCTGCATTGGCAAACGTGGGGTTAGTGTCGACTACATCCAAATTCGGTGCTTAAAGGGCATCTCCATTCACTATAAATATTCCTATCACCTTTGTAGTAGTGGTCAGAAAGTACAGCACCTCCTGTTACTGTAGGAACTGAGGGCCTATAGAGGTTAGGTGGAATTTCATGGTAAACTTAAAATTCCAAGAACCGGATGCCCCAAATACTTGTTTTGTAGACTGATCCCCAATAGGTCGTTGTGAGCCTAGCTGGGTCGCTAAATGTTAAGTTCATGTATTTAGGAACAATAACCGGTTTCTGTTCCAGGGAAAGTTGGTTGACAATCAGAATGGCTTCTCACACTAATTGTTACCCAACTTTCCTAGACCACTGACCACAACATATACTCTGTTATACCGTGAGACTTCGATCTTAGAAAAGCTGAGTGACAACATTCATTCCAAATATTGTGTAACTTTTTAAAGGGTTAATGGTTCGTCATAGAACCTGGGTGACTTGCGGGGTTACATTTCACACGTTACACTCCTGGCCCCAGGGAATATTGTCCAGTCCCCACGTTGTAAGATCCCATGTACCGTCCCTTTAATTGGACGACCCACTTCCTTGCAGTGTAATGCAGTACAGAGAGCTCCCTGTAAATTGGACGGATACGTTGCTTCTCCTGGCAGACGCTGGATTATTGTAATGCCGCCTAATTCATTGCAGCCCCCGGCATCAGTTGTGCTGATGAGCTGCATTAGGCCCCTCGCTGGATTGCGTTACACTGTGTTCTCCCGGGTAGAGCAGCTTTGTTGTTGTTCTGTGGTAGCTACAGGGTTAACATCCCATATAACAGATAACGGGGGTGTAGTAAGCTTATAATGACACAGGACGTGGAATACTATTGCCCTAATGTGTTGTGGCAGTGAAAGGGTGTGGGCTGCAGGCGGTAGGAGTTGCGGGGTGATTAGCCGCGCTCTCGGGGGACGGCGGTGTAATAAGCTATTTTCTGGTGCTTGAGCAAAGTGCTTCTTTCAATCACTCCGGTCTCTGCAGCTGCCACGCGCCAGCGCCAGCCTCGCACATCCTCACCCGCCTTGTCTCTTCTCCTTACAGGACCAGGAATGGTGAACAATCGGACGTCTGAAGCCACCACGACGGCGGTCAGCAGCAACGGCTCGCCCCCCAAAGCCTGTGCCGGCTGCGGGGGCAAGATCGCAGACCGCTTCCTCCTATACTCCATGGACCGCTATTGGCACACCCGCTGCCTCAAGTGTTCCTGCTGCCAGGCTCAGCTGGGGGAGATTGGCACCACATGTTACACCAAGAGCGGCATGATCCTGTGCCGGAACGACTACATCCGGTGAGTGCACCACCCGCAGAACACAGCAATCTGTATGCTGGGACTAGTAGTTCCCCTGCCAGCGTTACACATTGGTAGTGGCATCAATACAGGAAGATCCATGAGAATGACAGCTTTCCCAGAGGTCTGAATGACCTGTATATCTGGCTCTTGATTCTTGGAAAGCTGTGTTATAACCAATATGACCACCATTGTTTCTATCTCCTCTCCTGGAAACTTAATGTCCATACTATTGCCTAATTACTCTTCAGGAGTCTTGGAAAGCTTTCCCATATTCTTGGATGATTAATGTACCTCAATCTATCCTTTGCCACTGAAATTCTACATCCTAAGGCAACATTGCTATTCAGGAGTCTTGAAAAGCAGGGTATTGACCTATTTGGCTACCCCAAGCATTACCACAAGATATGACAGTTTTTCAGGATGCTGGAATGATCACTCTACCAGTATTTTCGGAAAGCTGGGTGGCATATGTTCATATACATACATATCTTGTATATTTTCCTTGGGGCACAAGCAACCCCAGTGGAACGTAAGTTGTAGTATGTCAATTTTCAGTTTTCTTGGAAAGCTGAGTGACTGCAGAGATGCAGGAGGATAGAATACACAAACTTGTATTTTCTAGGGATTTTTGGGGTGTAATGGCAGTATATGCTGCATTCTTATTTACACACCTACTCAAAATTTTTTCTGTGTAGAAGCTACCCCAGCTAATAAACCCAAAGTTATTCAGTTCCCCCATTGTACAGTCTTCCAGATAGCATTGGACCAATTGATCTGTCACGGGTTATAGAGATTGAGGCTGGTATTGAGAATACCAATAGAAGCTGCAACAACACAGCCATCAAGAATACTTGTCTTGTGTCATATATACAGATGTCTCTGGTTTATTTGCCCCCCTACCTGATTGCTTAGATAGATCTGCCATTCAGGACTCTTGGAAAGTATGGAGTCCAGGGGCATCACCACAGGGGTTGTCTGAATTATGCATTTGCTAGACATTGCAGTGATCCATCCACCCCTTACCATTACTAGAAATTTTTAGAAAGTTTAATAATCTGGACTTAGGAGAAGCTGATCGGGACCATACCGGTTGACCATTCAGAATTCAGACAAAGCTGAGTGATCACCAATATGGCTGCCATCACTGCTCCTGCAGAGTTCTCAGCCAGCTTTCCCAAGAGCTTGGTCAAAATTCTAAAATGTAGCACTCAATAGAAACTGGATGGGTTATAAACTGACAAGGAAAAGCTGTGTTCAGGCCTATTCAAGGTCACCCAGCTTTTCCAGGCATTATTAATGTTGATAGACCTGGTAGAACAGGTCTACCCTTTGGGGGCAGTTTAGGGTCTGCCTCAGCAGGGGGGCAGTAAATGATTTTCATATACTTGTTAGCAGCGTTGTGAAACTATTTCAAGTCACAGACCCTGCGGTAAGCACCCCCAGGTCCTGCGTCCTCTGCCCCCCTCCTTTCCCAACTTGGTCGCATCAACACAAAGAGTCTTTGGATATTAATTCTCCAACAAGCCTTATGACCCCCCCCCCCGGCTCCCACTTGGCAGGTGAAGTTCCCTGTTGGCTATATTGAAACATATGGCGTCAATTAGGCCCCTGTTATTTTCTATTAAGTTCAATTCCGTTCCTCACCATGAGGGCTCACAAAACCTCCAAAATTATCAGCTCTGCCCCTCCCCTGTAGCTGAATGCATTAACACTTACAGCGCGAGGCCTGGCTGAGAGCAACCATATCACTTATATCCACTATTGTACTTCCCCTCCCAAATCCAAGGAATACAAAGGGTTATATATGACAATGAAGGGGACCTAGTTTTTGTCAGGGGTGCACATTATACACCTATATATCATATATGTAATCTCTGCAGACCATGTAGCTGTGGCCTTAAAGGGGAGCTCCACTTTTGGGCACGTGGGTGTAAAATTCAGGGCATCGATTATTTTGGTCTCCTTGACCCCAGGGTGTCATGGTGTCACAATGTAGGTAGGTTGAGGTTACCCCATGCCCTGCTGCCACGATTGTAGTCATGGAGCACAGGAAATGATGTCAAATGTGCCAAAACATGTGCAGAGGGTGGGCGACTACTCTGTAGTGCGACATACAGCTAGACCCGACCCCCTTCCTATATACTGATCAAGGAATACTTCACTGCTTTTTTCAATAAAGTTTATTGACAATAATGTGTCCTGTGTAGGCCTCATTATTTTTCCAACTCTTCCTGTTGCCCATAGCAACCAATCAGCGCGCAGCTCTCATCTCCCAAGCTGCTCTGGAGGAATGAGAGCTGAGCTCTGATTGGTTGTCCCCAGCTGCACAGACAGTTTTGATAAATGAGGCCTATTTCAGTTGTAATTTAGTCCCTAATAGAAGATCCTCACCCATGACTACCAAACCATTGACCTGTGGCTGGGGAAGATAATGAAATGCTCATTTCTATAAACTTTATTTAAACAAGGCAATTGATCAGTGTAGGATAACGCAGCGCTCTGTAATGTGGCGGATTGTATTCCATGGAGCCGCGCTGTCCCCCTCTCATCCCCCTCCTCTCGCCTCTCCCTCCTCCCCCCTCTCGCCGCTTAAATTACTGTTTAAATTAAGATCGAAAATTCATTACGCTGGGCCTTTTATTAGATTGGACGGCACTTTGGCGGCTGCACTAGGACTGTGTCAAAGAGCCAGAGAACAGGATATTAAAGGCAAACTCACATCAATTACACGGCCGATTCAGACGAGATCTTCAAGGAGACGGAGGGAAAACATTTAATAAAGGGAGAAGCTCATTTAATAGAAGCTGCCCCCCCTCCTCCTTATAGAACCGCGGAAGATTCTGTGTACATTTCATTCTGCTCTGTTTGCTGCTGGAAGGGGGCGGCCTATAAGATCGAAATTCAGAACAATTTTCTTAGAAATGACAAAATCACAAGCCCAGATTTACAGCATGGGGTTAGGGATTTCTTGGGACAGAGTGGTGGCAATCTAAAGGGTGACCGTGACACACCCAGCTTTCCCATAATCCTGAATACATGACATGGTAGTGCGCTGGGGGTGGACAACTTGGTGACTGCTCTGTAGTAAGTAATAGGTGCCATATTGGTCACCCAGCTTTCCCAGGATGTGACATTAATTATATTACACCATATAGCGGTCTCTCTCGTTCCTACGGCTGCTGCTCACTCACCAGTGGCTTAACTAGAAGCTGATGGGCCCCAGTGCAAAATCTGCGCCAGGCCCCCCAACTATAATGTATGGTTTATAATAATAGTCTTCTAATATGGGAAAGTGACACCATAAGGGCCCCCTAAACCTCTTGGGCCCAGGTGCGATCACATCCTCTGCACCCCCTAAAGTTACGCCCCTGTCACTCACATTCCTGTCGCTCCCTTGGGCATATACCACATGTAGTGTAAATGTGCAGTACGGTGGCACGATCCCATGGGTGTCCCTGCATAATATAGAAACTCGATGAAACTGCATTAACTGACGGACCCGGCATGGTTGGTGAACCGGCCGAGGGTACATCCTTGCATTATAGTTCTATATAATTCAGGGATACCCATTGTGCCACCGTACGGCACATTTACACCTTTGTTTGCCTTGTGCCATTGTCTGGCTGTCCAGCCTCCGGTACTTACAATTTCTGGGGTTGCGTTACAATTGCACCCTGTACCTGTTACCTGTACTTTATAAGGCCCCTGTACGAGGTTCTCCTGGGTGCATTGATATAATTAGTTCCTGCTCTTTCCTATGTGGATAATGTATAATAATGTTGTGCCGCGGCCGATGTTGCCTCTTCCTCACGGATCGGGATATTTATGGGCCTCCCGGGACTCGCTTCTCATAGTCTGAAGGTCTTGGCAATTAATTTGTATTTCTGCTGCGGGGCAGCGGGAGTGTGAGATTACGCTACAATCAGACAGGATTAATCGATAAGCTCATCTAATCTAAGAGCCGCATCACCTCGGTGCTAGCTGTCAATAAGAAAAGTGTGCGGGGTAGGGAAAGCGGCCCACCCGGATACATAACATGGGTGTGAGGGGGACTACAAGTCCCAGCCGGCAGCCTCACCATATACCTGACTGTGCCCCCATCACAACTTTGCAATCATTGGAGAGTAATAGATTTTCATTGAGCATGCTGAGACTTGTAGTGCTGCTGCCTCTGTGTGCCTATAGGCAGCGCAGTAATATGAACCATCTGTGGATGCAGGAAGCAGACGCCATTAGTTTGCACAATAAAATGTATTCTGATGCGTTTACTGGAATGGAAGTGGCAGGACGGAAAAACAAAGCAGGTTTTTTGCATAAATGGCTTTTAGGGAAATGGGAATATTACGCAAGAAAACGTCCACGGGCACCACGGGTCATTACACCACCCAGGGGAGAGACTTGTAAGAGCCTGGTGTCTCCATGTGTATCCTGGGGGCTTCTCTAGTCATTGAAAGTTTAAGGGGCATCCAAATGCTTCTCAGATAGCAGCCAGTATTGTGTATTGTGGATGGTGGTATATGGATTTTTATTCCAGGATTGTAGCTTCTCAAGTGCACTGGAGTTTCTCTTCACACTGCTGTGCTCTGTGCTCTCTGCAGTCAGTGTTATGTATTGTCCCTGGAGTGATGTGTAACTATACCGCTATGTACATTGTAAGTAGCAGCAGGACTGTGCTATATTAATTTATATTATTAAACTGTAGACTGGTGGTGTGTCCTCACACTGCTGTGCTCTGTAGCCAGTGTTATGTATTGTCCCTGGAGAGATGTGTAATCAGACCTCACACTGCTGTGCTCTGTGCTCTCTGCAGCCGGTGTTATGCATTGTCCCTGGAAAGATGTGTAATCATACCACTGTGTACTGTAGACTGGAGGTGTGTCCTCACACTGCTGTGCTCTCTGAATTGAACTATCCCCCGGTCCCTGCTGTATTGAATATAATTTTATTATATACAACAGATGTTTCCCAGAACAAAGACTTGCAGCTGTAGAATTCCAGGAGCAAAACAGTGTGAGGGCATGGCCCACGGACAATCCTGGTATATAAATGCATAGATCACAGTCCTGCTGCTACTAACAATATACACAGAGGTATGATTACATATCACTCCAGGGACAATACCAAACACTGGTTGCAGTCTGTGCGGTCACACCTGCTGACAGGTTCCTTTCCAAGAGCCTTATGTAACACCTTGGATTTGTCTGGCCCCCTAGGTGTACCTCCGGTAAATATGGGTATTTGTCTCCCATGGGTCCTGGTTAAATGGGGTGTATTGGATACCCACATACAACAAACCTGGGGACCCCATCTTGAACCGTATGCTGTGACATGGGCCTAGGGTATATCTGGTATCTGCCATGTATCTGTACACCTTGCAGGACGGCAGCACATGGCTGTATATCTTAT
>WNYA01000777.1:98985-116073 GCA_019512145.1 Engystomops pustulosus | reverse complement strand
TGTTACACTGATCAGATGCACTTCCCCCTCCTTCTGCCTGATGTAATCACACACATATGGAAGGGAAAGTGCTCCTGCACAGTGTAACAACCTGTGAAGATACAGCCCGGAGCTATCGGCCCCAGGAGCACTACTGGCTCATTAGCATAATTGTAAAGGTATATTTTAGACAGAAAGAGGCCATGGATAACAGATATAAGAAGATACCACAGTCCTACAGATCCAGCGCCAAACCTCCCCCCTGCCCCAGGGGTCACTGTGCTGCGTCGGGAGGCAGAAGAGCATTACAGCTACAACTGATGGTTTATTTGGATAATGAACCCCGATACTGCGCCCCAAGTCTACGGCCCACACACTGGTTCTCTGCAGGTTATAGCGGGGTCCACACTACACCCAGGGCGTTACGAGCAGGATCAGGGAAGCCTAAGCTGGGAGAAGACGTCAGGACCGGTCCACAACCTGCTCAGATCCATCATAAAGCATAACTACAAGGAACATAACTACAGGGGTAGCAGCTGCTATGGGGCCCACAGTGTCAGGAGGGCATTGGTTGTAATAATAATAATAATAATTCCCTTTATTTATATAGCGCACATAGATTTCACAGCGCTGCACAAAGCTTGTTACATCAGTCCCCATGGGGCTAACAATCTAATCAACCTCCAGTAGGTTTTGGAGTGTGGGAGGAACCCGAAGGACCCAGAGGAACCCCATGCAAACACAGAGAACATATAAACTCTTTGCAGATTTTGCCCTGGATGGGATATGAACCCGGGTCCCCAGCGCTGCAAGACTGTAATGCTAACCACTGAGCCACCGGCGTATTGAGTGTGTGTATGCTGTGTATATATTGTATGTATATACTGTACGTATATGCTGTGTTTGGCGTGTATATTGTATGTATGTGTGTATACTGTGTTTGTGTGGTGTGTATATATTGTATGTATGTACTGTATGTATGTATGAGTGTGTAAATGTGTATGATTGTAACTCACATGTGTGAGTAAAAAAAAATATGTAGGGGAAAGGGTGTCTGTTCTGGGTCCTGCCTCTCCTAGTTACTCCCCTGACCTCTACCCTTCTACCCCAAAGTAACAGGATGTGACCTGTCCAGTCCATTTTCCCAGATCCTCTGTTTGTGGAATATTGGAGAAAATTGGAATAAATGGCTGTATTGTGGTAAAAAAATGACTAATGGCTAATTAGCGTTAGGTGCTCCGGTGCGCGTCACACAGATGCCCGGTGCTCCTTTGGCTCCTAATTATGCACGCCTACTGCATGCTCTCATGTCCACCCACTATCCCCCTTGCCAGAGAGACGATGATGTCTCCCGGCTCTCAGAAAGTCTGGCACTTGCAAGCCGTCTGATGCGGCTGCTTGAATGGGTGGAGGGCCACGCATGCGCTAGACTTTCGGGGGAAAGTTTTGTAAGATGTGTAAGTGTAGCAGTGCTTGTGTAAAGGGATGCGGGAGGGATCTTTTAAAGCCTCAAAAGTATTAGCGCTTGGAGAATACTCGTGATGGAGCAGGAGGTGATCTTGGGCATCTTGGAAGGTATATAACTGCAACACCCCTGCCAACGCATAGGCAAGGTGGTAGTTGCGAACAGCACCCTCTCCCTGTCAGGATCTATCTAGTGAGCCTGCGCCACTCACCCGGAGGATAATATTATGCCAGGAGAACTTGCAGCTGTAACCTCTGCCTGGAAAGGCAACAGTTAAATGGGTGTACGTAATTATCCATTCATGTGGCTGTATTGGAAACTGGAGTGTGATTGGAGAGATGCTACCACCTGACCAGGGAGAGGATAAAACCGCTGGGCAGTGGGAGCACATGGCCTAATCCCAGAAGGAGGAGACAGTGTTCAGTACACTTTAGTGCTGTCACATGTACCAATCCCAGGAACTGAGTCAGGAGACTCTAATCCAGAGCTGCAGCTTCCATAACCATCCTGTATTCTGGGCCCCGGCTGCCTCCAGACCCCAAGAAAAGGCCGGGCCCCGGTGGGGGATGCTGCACAACCACCCATTCCCTTCCATGTCTCATCTTCTAGTGAGCTGTAGCCCTCCCCTGAGTTCTGTATTACTGTAGACAGGACATTCAGAGTATTTGTACAGTAAGTAATGCACAAATCCAGGCAGATGGATGTGACCGGAGGTCTGATGCCAGTGACTTGATTTGCTCTATTTAGTCCAATTGTTGCTGCTTCTGACCCTGCGCTAACCCTGAATGACCGCATAGTAGTCAATTTTATTAAAAGATGCAGCTGCCAGCAATCTGAGCACCGACACCATGAACTGAAACTGCTATACGATGCCCCCATAGGACATCAAAAAATGTCCAGGGAGACCATCCTGATACGCTCTCCGAACTCCCGTAGCCTAGATTGGGGAGTGGTCTTACTATACCCCAAACTATACCATACATTGCACTAAAGAATTGGGTACGTCTGGAATTTGATCTCATGGATTCTGCGCTTCACACCCTTCCTTGGGTCGCACCTCCAATCTAGTGGAGCTGTCCCTTTCCTTTACCAAGTCACTGGTAAGCAGATATCCGCTTTTTCTCAGATCTATTGTCCATGGCGCCGGGCACAATCGCCAAGCAGTAGCCTGTACAGTGATCCCACGGCACTGGAAATGCCCCCAACCCTCCTCTATGGAAGGAGCGCATCCAAGAACTCAGATTCAGTAAGAGGATGAAGAAGATGGTGGCTGGTGACTCAGCAGATCCAGGTAGAACAGTCACCTCCTGGATCCACTGGGAGACCTTCCAAGCCTCCAAGGTATTCCAGAATTTGTTGACATAAATCACTGGCTCCAATGTATCACATGGCAGTGCCCCATAGGGCTAGTATGGGAATGTGTGGCACGCACTAGTGGTCCTTTCCCTACCTCCCCCTCTTCCCTTCCGGTACTTCTTTATTACATTGCTCATATTCCATCATTTCTTCAAATGACATTGCTCGGTTCTGTACAACCCTCTTTCAGGTTACCCGTTAGTTATATTTACGCTTTGGTTCTTTTTTTGTTTTCCTAATAAACTTCAGATTAAACATAAAAAAACGTCCTGGGATCCATGTCTCCTAAATGGACGATCCAGTGCATTTCCTCCGCCAGCTAAGTTATTCCATCAACCATCCAAACCAGATCAAATCTTTGCAGGCTTAGAAGCTTAACCCCTCATCATCTTACACCTCAATGGGTTTGTGACTATATTTTTTTCGTAAATTGCTTCCCGGTGCCCAGCCAGTCTCTTCATTGCAGCAGACGGTGTAGTCGGATCTTCTCCTTTTATTTTGGTAGGGAATGTCACCATCGCCATCGTTGTTCACCATTTTTATCTTTCCTAGGAGCCTCTATCAAACCTGGGTCTCATTTCAGCCATCTCCTGTACCGGTAAGCACCAGAACCTGTATCTCTCAAAGCATCGGAGTTCCTCAAGCTTCTCCTCCATCTGCAGGGCCACTCCTTAAAATCCAGTGACAAGTGTCCTCTACTCCCACATCTCCACTCAATCCTGAAGCGTCACGATCTCTCCAAGAAAAAGCTTAACCCATAAAAATCTCTCAACCCAATAAAACTTCATTTTCCACACAGTGTCCCATGGACCATTGTTCCCATGACTGAATCATCCAATGGAAAATTACACAACCCATCATCTGAAGCAATATTGGTTCTCGAATAGGTTCGGCTTTTAATGTTTGGTCATCTTGTTGTGCTTCACGAGAACTCCTGGATGCTTGAAGAGTTTCTAGATTGGATCACCTGAACCTGTTACCGGGAAATCCTTGAGACAATGAGCCACAAAACGCCCTCCGGAGTGAAAAATAACACATCCACCGATGAGAGGTCTACTTCTCCGTACATAACTCCGGGCCACATTATATAGTGTGTAAGATCCGAGGCTGGTTGTTGGCAGCAGAGGGCAGCATCGCTCCCGTGTATTGTGTGTCTGGCTTATGACGGAGCAGAATGTAATCACTGGTCCACGTTGTCTTCACTATTTCCACAAATAAGAAGGTCCGAGCATGCGCCGGTAACCAACATGGGGAGAAGACATGTTCTGCTATTGAATACAGGCAGTCCCCGGGGTTAGGTTCCATAGGTTTGTTATTAAGTTGAATTTGTATGCAAGTCGAAACCGTATATTTTATAATTGTAACCCCAGTCAAAAAATTTTTCGCCCCAATTGTACTGCAAAAATTATTTGCTGTAATGGGACCAAGGATTATGGATAAAGCTTCATTACAGACACCTTACAGCTAATCATTGCAGCCGGGGGCTATAGTAACATCCAGAGGGGTCACAGTGGGCAGAGGGGTCCGTCTGTAACTAGGGGTCGGGTGTTCTTAAGTAGGGGACGGCCTGTATTTGTTATAGAGTGCGTTGGCGTATAAACACACTACAGGCGATTATATAGCGCCACCTATTGTTCCTTTCTTCACATTTTACTGTAAGTAATGTCCCTGGTTTATAATGATGGATGTTGATGGGAGATTTCCTTCATGTCATTTTTGGAAACAACTCTTATGGATATTCCTATGCTTGGTAATAATGCGCAACCACCCCCAGACCACTAGCCCCCCTCCTCCCCCACGCTAAAGTCCACCGATCCTTTAACTTCCCGAGCCATTACTGCTTTTCCATTGATCCCCCAGACCCATCGACTTCCATTCCTCTGCTACATGTTCCCTATTTTCGATCGTCCACTGTTCGCTGTTTCTACTTTTTTCTCGCCCCCCATTGCAGTGGAGGCTTCTTCCCCGATCTTCCGGCCCTCGTTGCTGGCATGGACGTCTGATGTCACACCTTCGTTATTGCTAGACCTTGTTGTGGACTCTGATCATGCGCCTGGACGTCCATCTCTGGGCTCTGGAGCGATGAGGCGTCATGGCAGTCACATGGTGCAGTCTGGCAATCTTCTTGGAGATCCCCATCGAGAAGCTGTAACCTCTCTCCAGTCACTCATCTCCTGATTTCTACATTTCCTAATAAATCTAAGTTTGTGATGTAAAGATTCTCCCGTCTCATAATTAGTTGAGTTTTCCAGGGGAGTTCTTTCTTCCTGCTCCTCAGAGTCACCGCTTACCCCATAGGGGGGCCCCCAGTGTAAGGTGTAGGAGGTGTTGTTGTTTAGGGCAGTGATTGTGGTGCATTATGGGATGTTATCGGAAGTGAAGGGGACAGTGAGTGTGAGGGCAGTGGCAGCGCATGTAAGTGATGCCTGCATTTTACAGACACTTTCAGATTCTATACGGGAAATCGACCAACATCAATGCATAGGCAATAACATGCCGGTCCCCACCCCGCCCCGGGTGTTGGGGGTCACAGGGGTGAGGGGGGACCCCGGGTGTTTGGAGGGGGCACAGGGGTGAGAGGGGGCCCTGGGTGTTTGGGTTAACTAGGCCCCCCCCCCCTACAAGTATCTTAACTCTATTGCCCCCCCTTACCGCTATATCCATGGCCTCCCTGACCTATACTATCCTGGCCCCCCCCCTCCGTCTCTATACGCGTGCCCCCCCCGCCAGTATCGTACGCTGGCGCACCCCACCTACAGGCTTGCCGGGGCCCCACCCTACATAGCTAGCGAGGTGCCACCCCCCCCGCCTCCAGGTAGCGACGACAGGTGGCCCCCTACCATTCGCGCTGGGCCCCCCCCTACCCATATCTATACCGGGTGCCCCCCCCGACAATCGTACGCTGTGCCCCCACCCTACCGTCGAGGCTGTGCCCCCCCCCCCTACCAGTATCTGATCTCGTGCCCCCCCCTACCAGTATCTCTACGACTTTGGGCCCCCCCCCCTACCATTCGATCCCGTGTCCACCCACCTACCAGTGCTATACGCTTGCCCCCTCCCTCCCGTACTATAAACCGCTGTGCCCCCCCTCCATATCGATACGTGTGCCTTCCCCTACCCGTACTTACGCTGTGCCCCCGCCCTCCCAGTTCTATAAACCGATGGGCCCCCCTCCCCGTCATCTATAGCTTGTGCCCCCCCCTACCGTAGCTATCACCTGTGCCCCCCCACCCAGTATCTTGCGCTGTGGCCCCCCCCCCTACCATATCTAGACAGCTGTGCCCCAATATGCCCCCCCTACCCTAATCTTACCTGGGCCCCCCCCTACCAAGTATCTTAACGCTGTCCCCCCCCCTACCGTATCTCTACCTGTGCCCGCCCCCTACCATATCTCATCCGCTGTGCCCCCCCTAACCAGTATCTAATACCTTATGCCCCCCCTACCAGTTTGATTATCCATCGGTGCCCCCCCCCCAGTTCTATACGCTGTTGCCCCGCCCTACCAGTATCCTCTCCGCTGTGCCCCCCCCTCCAGTCTCTCATACCGTGCCCCCCCCTACAGCATTATCGCTGTGCCCCCCCTACCAGTAATCTTCGCTGTCCCCCCCCTACCAGTATCTATCGCTGTGCCCCCCTACCAGTATCTATACCGCTGTGCCCCCCCCTACATTATCTATACGCTGTGCCCCCCGCCTACCAGTATCTCATACTCTGTGCCCCCCTACAATATCTATCGCTTGCCCCCCCTGACCAGTAGCTTACTCTGTCCTGCCCACCCCTACCAGTCCTATACGCTGTGCCCCCCCCCCCCTACCATATCTATACGCGTGCACCCCCCTACCAGTATCTATACGCTGTGCCCCCCCTACCAGTATCTATACGCTGTCCTTCCCTCCCAGTATCTATACGCTGGTTCCTTCCCTAACCAGTAGCTATACTCTGTGCTTCCCCTACCAGTATCTATACGCTGTGCCCCCCCCTACCAGTATCTATACGCTGTGCCCCCCCCTACCAGTATCTATACGCTGTGCCCCCCCCCTACCAGTATCTATACGCTGTGCCTTCCCCTACCAGTATCTATACGCTGTGCCCCCCCCTACCAGTATCTATACGCTGTGCCCCCCCATACTATCGCTTGTTCTAGTACTATACGCTGTGCCCCCCCTACCAGTATCTATACGCTGTGCCTTCCCCTACCAGTATCTATACGCTTGCCTTCCCCTACCAGTATCTATACGCTTGCCCCCCCCCTACCATATCTATACGCTGTGCCCCCCCCTACCAGTATCTATACGCGTGGCCCCCCCTAACCATGTATCTATACGCTGTGCCCCCCCTACCAGTATCTATACGCTGTGCCTTCCCCTACCAGTATCTATACGCTGTGCCCCCCCCCTACCAGTATCTATACGCTTGCCTTCCCCTACCAGTATCTATACGCTGTGCCCCCCCCCTACCAGTATCTATACTCTTGCCCCCCCCTACCGTGTCTTTACCTGTGCGCCCCCCCTACCAGTATCTATACGCTGTGGCCCCCCCCTACAGTTCTATACGCTGTGCCCCCCCTACCAGTATCTATACGCTGTGCCCCCCCCTACCAGTATCTATACGCTGTGCCCCCCCTACCAGTATCTATACACTGTGCCCCCCCCTACAGTCCTATACGCTGTGCCCCCCCCCTACCAGTATCTATACCTGTGCCCCCCCCTACACAGTATCTATACTCTGTGCCCCCCCCCTACCAGTATCGGGAAATATACGCTGTGGCCCCCCCCCCTATACCAGTATCTATACGCTGTGCCCCCCCCCACCAGTATCTATACGCTGTGCCCCCCCTACCAGTATCTATACGCTGTGCCCCCCCCACCAGTATCTATACGCTGTGCCCCCCCCCCTACCAGTATCTATACGCTGTGTGCCCCCCCCTACCAGTATCTATACGCTGTGCCCCCCCCCCCGTACCAGTATCTATACGCTGTGCCCCCCCCTACCAGTATACTATAACGCTTTCCCCCCCCCCTAACCAGTATCTATACGCTGTGCCCCCCTACCAGTATCTATAACGCTGTGCCCCCCCCTACCTAATCCTATACCGTGCCCCCCCCCCCCCCTACCAGTATCTATACGCTGTGCCCCCCCCTACCAGTATCTATACGCTGTGCCCCCCTATTGCCCGGTCTCTGTTCTCTCTGCGGTTTGGGGGTTGCTGTGATTCGGGGGGCTCGGGTACAATGTGGCGTCTTGCAGCAGTGGCTATAACGTCTAGTGCTCTCTGGTATCACTATGAGGCACAGCCGTGGGCATTGCCTTCCTGCCAGTGTGTGGCTGCCCTAGGATCCTCCTCCTGTGGGGTGTGAGGACGTTCCTGTAACCCTCTGTGCTGCTGTGACCCTGCTCCTCGGCCTCCTCCTGTGGGGTGTTCCTGTAACCCTCTGTGCTGCTGTGACCCTGCTCCTCGGCCTCCTCTGTGCTGCTGTGACCCTGCTCCTCGGCCTCCTCTGTGCTGCTGTGACCCGCTCCTCGGCCTCCTCTGTGCTGCTGTGACCCTCTGTGCTGCTGTGACCCTGCTCCTCGGCCTCCTCTGTGCTGCTGTGAACCGCTGCTCCACTCCCTCCGTCTGTGCTGCTGTGACCCTGCTCCTCGGCCTCCTCTGTGCTGCTGTGACCCTCTGTGCTGCTGTGACCCTGCTCCTCGGCCTCCTCTGTGCTGCTGTGACCCTGCTCCTCGGCCCCCTCTGTGTCCCCTGTGATTTCGGCTGCCACTTGCTCCTCTCTTGTGGTGAATATTTTAGTATGATAGACGTGTGAGCCTTGTCATGTCGTTGTATCAGTGACGTGAGGGGGGGGGGCCGCGGGGGGGCGCCGGACCCTGACAATAGCCCCCCATATGTTCCGGTGTAGATGCAGCTGTGTCACCTGTCCGGTGTCAGCTGCTCTTCTATGTTTCCTCCACCCCCCCCCCCCCGCACATTATCATCACCACCCCCCCCCCCCTTACACCCAGCAGTTTATACCCTGGGGTGGGGGGGCACATACTTTTAGTGTTCTCACGTAGAGTCATATTATACTTCTCCTCAGGATTCGTTGAAGCCGGGTTCACCGTTCCAGCCTTCCGGGCACTTATCCGCATCCAGACTGCCCCACCCACTCCACCTCCATGCAGGTGAGCAGCGGGCACTCCTCCCCATCACCAACTACCTGGCACCCGTCACCAGCGGCCAACGGGACAATCCTGAAGACTGGGGCGGCTCCATAGCTCCGGGGGTCTGGTGCAGCTCCCCACAGGCTTCACACTCATGTCTGGTAGGTCGTCTGCCCTCTGGTGCCCCCTCGTGTGTGTTCCTGGCGACCTCCTTATGTTCTATGTCCTCTCCAGCAGGGGCGCCGTGCTCAAGCTCCCAGTGACAGGCCATCCAGGTGCACCCAGCCACCCAGGCTCCCCGTCCAGTGACCAGCATCTCGGACCTGGTACAGACATCATCGACGGCACAGGTGAGCCCCGGGGGTCACAGGCTGAGGAAGGGGGGGGAGGGGCGATACCTACGAACAATCGCCTCATGGTGTGTATATACCTTCTCTTCCATCAGTGATCTGCCGCTGCTATATGACCTCCTCGGCCCACCACAGTCAGCGGGCACATGATGTACCCCAGCCCTCATGCCGTCATGTATGCTCCCACTCAGGGTTTGGCAGACGGGAGCCTAGCAGTGCTCAATGCCTTCTCCTCGGGACCCCCCATGCAGGTTTCCCACTCCCCGGATCAAGGTAAGGCCGACTACATGGCGTCTGGGGCTGCTCTGGGGGTGTGTAATGTGTGTACAGGGGCTGGGGCTGCTCTGGTGGTGTGTAATGTGTGTACAGGGGCTGGGGCCGCTCTGGTGGTGTTACGTGGTACAGGGCTGGGGCCGCTCTGGTGGTGTGTAACGTGTGTACAGGGGCTGGGGCCTCTCTGGTGGTGTGTAACGTGTGTACAGGGGCTGGGGCCGCTCTGGTGGTGTGTAACCTGTGTGCTGGGGCTGCTCTGAGGGTGTGTAATGTGTGTACAGGGGCTGGGGCCCCTCGGGGGTGTGTAATGTGTGTACAGGGGCTGGGGCCCTCTGGGGTGTGTAATGGGTACAGGGGCTAGGGGCCCCCTCTGGTGGTGTGTATGTGTGTACAGGGCTGGGGCCCCTCTGGTGGTGTGGTAATGTGTGTACAGGGGCTGGGGCCCCTCTGTGGTGTGGAATGTGTGTACCGGGGCTGGGGCCGCCTGGTGTGTTGTAATGTGTGAACAGGTGGGGCGCTACTGGTGTTGTGTAAGTGTGGTACAGGGCTGGGGATGCTCTGGTGGTGTGTACAGGGCTGGGGATGCTCTGGTGGTGTGTAATGTGTGTACAGGGGCTGGGGCCGCTCTGGTGGTGTGTAATGTGTGTACAGGGGCGGGGATGCTCTGGGTGTGTACGTTGTCGGCTGGTACTCGTGGTGTTAGATGTGTCTTGTGCGTCTGGGTGGTGTGTAATGTGTGTACGGGGCTGGGGATGCTTGTGGTGTGTAATGTGTTTACAGGGGCGGGGGTCTGCTCTGGTGTGTTAATGTGTGTGCAGGGCTGGGGCCGCTCTGGTGGTGGTGTGTGTGTACAGGGCTGGGGCCGCTCTGGTGGTGTGTAATGTTGGTACAGGGGCTGGGGCCGCTCTGGTGGTGTGTAATGTGTGTTACAGGGGCTGGGGCCGCTCTGGTGGTGTGTAATGTGTGTACAGGGGCTGGGGATGCTCTGGTGGTGTGTAATGTGTGTACAGGGGCTGGGGCCGCTCTGGTGGTGTGTAATGTGTGTACAGGGGCTGGGGATGCTCTGGTGGTGTGTAATGTGTGTACAGGGGCTGGGGATACTCTGGTGGTGTGTAATGTGTGTGCTGGGGCCGCTCTGGTGGTGTGTAATGTGTGTACAGGGGCTGGGGATGCTCTGGTGGTGTGTAATGTGTGTACAGGGGCTGGGGCTGCTCTGGTGGTGTGTAATGTGTGTGCAGGGGCTGGGGCCGCTCTGGTGGTGTGTAATGTGTGTACAGGGGTGGGCCGCTCTGGTGGTGTGTAATGTGTGTACAGGGGCTGGGGCCGCTCTGGTGGTGTGTAATGTGTGTACAGGGGCTGGGGCCGCTCTGTGGTGTGTAATGGGTACAGGGCTGGGGCGCTCTGGTGGTTTGTGAATGTGTGTACAGGGGCTGGGGCCGCTCTGGGTTGTGTATGTGTGTACAGGGGCTGGGGCCGCTCTGGTGGTGTGTAATGTGTGTACAGGGGCCGCTCTGGCGGTGTGTAATGTGTGTACAGGGGCTGGGGCTGCTCTGGCGGTGTGTAATGTGTGGTGTACAGGGGCTGGGGCCGCTCTGGCGGTGTGTAATGTGTGTACAGGGGCTGGGGCCGCTTTGGGGTGAATGTGTGTACAGGGGCTGGGGCCGCTCTGGCGGTGTGTAATGTGTGTACAGGGGCTGGGGCCGCTCTGGCGGTGTGTAATGTGTGTGCTGGGGCCGCTCTGGCGGTGTGTAATGTGTGTACAGGGGCCGCTCTGGCGGTGTGTAATGTGTGTACAGGGGCCGCTCTGGCGGTGTGTAATGTGTGTACAGGGGCCGCTCTGTGGTTGTTAATGTGTGTACAGGGGCCGCTCTGGTGGTGTGTAATGTGTGTACAGGGGCCGCTCTGGTGTGTGTGTTAAATCGTGGTGTACAGGGGCCGCTCTGGTGGTGTGTAATGTGTGTACAGGGGCCGCTCTGGTGGTGTGTAATGTGTGTACAGGGGCTGGGCTGCTCTGGTGGTGTGTAATGTGTGTACAGGGGCCGCTCTGGTGGTGTGTAATGTGTGTACAGGGGCCGCTCTGGTGGTGTGTAATGTGTGTACAAGGGCCGCTCTGGCGGTGTGTAATGTGTGTACAGGGGCCGCTCTGGCGGTGTGTAATGTGTGTACAGGGGCTGGGGCCGCTCTGGTGGTGTGTAATGTGTGTACAGGAGCTGGGGCGCTCTGGTGGTTGTATTTGTGTGTACAGGGGCTGGGGCTGCTCTGGCGGTGTGTACGTGTGTGTACAGGAGCTGGGCTGCTCGGCGTGTGTAACGTTGTGTAACAGGAGCTGGGGCCGCTCTTGTGGTGGTAATGTGGTGTGTACAGGGGCTGGGCCGCTCTGGTGGTTGTAATGTGTGTACAAGTGGGCTGGCTGCTTGGTGGTGTGTAATGTGTGGTGTACACAGGGGCTGCCGCTCTGGCTGGTGTGTAATGTGTGTACAGGGCTGGGGCCGCTCTGGCGGTGTGTATGTGTGTACAGGGGCTGGGTGCCGCTCTGGCGGTGTGTAATGTGTGTCAGGGCGGGGCCGCTCTGGCGGTGTGATGTGTGTACTGGGGCCGCTCTGGCGTGTGTAATGTGTGGTACAGGGGCCGCTCTGGCCGGTGTGTATGTGTAAAGGGCCGCTCTGTGGGTGGTGTAATGTGTGTACAGGGGCTCTCTTGGGCTGTGTAATGGTGTACGGGGCCGCTCTGGTGGTGGTAATGTGTGTACGGGGCCGCTCTGGGGTGTGTAATGTGTGTACAAGGGGCCTCTTGGTGGTGGTGACGCGCTCTGGTGTGTGTAATGTGTGTACAGGGGCTGGGCTCTCTGGTGGTGTGTAATGTGTGGTACAGGTGTGGGTGCTCCTGTGGTGTGTATGTGTGTACAGGGGCTGGGGCTCTACTGGCGGTGTGTAACGTGTGTGTACAGAGCTGGGGCTGCTCTGGCGGTGTGTAACGTGTGTGTACAGGAGCTGGGGCCGCTCTGGCGGTGTGTAATGTGTGTACAGGGGCCCGGGGCCGCTCTGGGGGTGTGTAATGTGTGTGTACAGGGGCCGGGGCCGCTCTGGTGGTGTGTAAATGTGTGTGTACAGGGGCTGGGCCCGCTCTGGTGGTTTGTATGTTGTGTGTACAGGGGCTGGGGCCGCTCTGGTGCTGTGTAATGTGGTGTACAGGGGCTGGGGCCTGCGCTGGTTGTTTGTAATGTGTGTGTTACAGGGGCCGGGGCCGCTCTGGTGGTGTGTAATGTGTGTGTACAGGGGCTGGGGCCGCTCTGGTGCTGTGTAATGTGTGTACAGGGGCTGGGGCCGCTCTGGTGGTGTGTAATGTGTGTGTACAGGGGCTGGGGCTGCTCTGGTGCTGTGTAATGTGTGTACAGGGGCTGGGGCCGCTCTGGCGGTGTGTAATGTGTGTACAGGGGCTGGGGCCGCTCTGGCGGTGTGTAACGTGTGTTCCTGACCTCTCTCTTCCCAGGTGGAGTGCAGCAGGTTTTCCTCACCGCTCCGTCCGGCACTGTCCAGATTCCCGTGTCTGCGGTGCAGCTCCACCAGGTTGGTCTCTCGCCCTGTTATCCGGGGGTAGATCCGCGCTCCGCCTGGTGCCGCGTCTGACCTGTAGTGTGTGTTTCATCCACCAGATGGCGGTGATCGGGCAGCAGTCGGGCGCCAGCAGTAACCTGACCGAGCTCCAAGTGGTCAACCTGGAGACGTCGCACAACAGCAAGAACGACTGACGCTCCCCTCCCCCGCACAATGGACTGCGCCACTTATTTATTATCGATGCCTTTTCACTTTTATTTTATATCTTTGTTTTGTTTTCTGCCCCCGTGGACGTCTCTTGTGTGCAGGAGGCGGGGGCTGCGTGTTCATCCCACCCAAAGATCTCAGAGCCCGGCAGTGGGGGCTCTGCGGGGCCCCTGCAGGAGGCGGAGCATTGCACTGAATGTGAGGGGAGTACAGGATCACTAAATACTGTTATACCGGGGGAGGGGAAGCCCCCCGGGCGCAGAGGAATAGTTTTATTAAGGGAAAGGAGACAAATCCTTATATTTTTCTAAAGTCTGAATCCTCAGTATTTATGTAAGAAGGGAGCGGGGGTCCGGATCACAAACCATGGGGGGGGGTCCGGATCGCAGTCACTGGGCAGGATGTGGGGGTCTGGATCACAATCGAGGGGCAGGGAGCGGGGGTCCGGCTCATGATCAAGGGGATGGGAGCAGGGGTCCGGCTCTTGAACGGAGGGGTGTGGTCTGTGCTTGGATGGGGACAAATCATTTTTATTAAGCTGGATAAAATTTTTTAAATATTCCAAATCAGTGATTGCTTAACCCTTCCCTGACCGGGAGCCGTGTGTCAGCGGGTTCAGCGCGTCGTGTTCTAGCACCTGCCAGTATTTCCTGATGTGTCCCGTAGCTCTGGACGGCGCCATCCACCACCACCTTTGGTATTAAACTGGTGGTGATAGCATCATGTATAGAGGGACGGCGCTTGGGTTATGCCATAACCTCTACAGCTCGGTGTAGCCCGACCCAATGGACCGGTTTCTGATGTCTGACGCTGCCTCATTGGTGACGTCTGCTGGGAGTTCTGCCTTCTGCAGGTAACGCAGGGGTTGTACGAGGATCGGGGGCCGTAATGTGACTGTTTGTATCTTTAGTGTCCTCTCTGGACCTTCCCGCAGCCTGTTCCAGTGCGTGCAGGGAGTCCTACGGCAATTACATAGGAAACATTGGGTGCGGGTTATAGAGGAGCTTTCACCATTCTCTAGGGGCTGTCACACACATTCAGGGGCTCCTCTAGCCTCCCTGGAGATATCCGTTCCAGTGACCATTGTCATCCTCTCCACTGTCAGAGAGGAGCGATAGAGAAGAGCAGGACTTGATGATTAAGGACTTGGATCCGTAAAAGATCTGTTCATACGGGATACGGTTGGGCTTTTGGACTTGGGTCCCTGTAGGAAAGTCTTGCGACTCTTGGGATGAGACCTTGTTAGATGTGACTTGTTCTTTCCCAGTCGGGTTCATCTGGTTTGTAGAGATCTTCTTCCTCCATTGGACCTCAGTGGGATTTGTATTCGATGCTAAACAGAATCTACTTGACTGCACCCAGGCAGAACGTATAGGATCACCCCCGCTAGAGACCGGGGACTCCCCAGATGGAGAGAATAGAACTGTTTCTCCACCTGAATTTGTTTAGGCAAAATCTACACCGACGGCTTTCATCTACTTTGCACTAGATCTAACGTTCCACCAAACAGACCTTGTGCGAAGAAAATATTTAAAGGGATTGTCCAGAGGTTGAAAAACGTGGTGGTTTTCTTTCAGGGACACACGTGACCGTTGTTTCTGCTTGTATTGTAGCTCAGCTGTACAGAAATGAATGGAACCTACCGTCCCGGAGCCACCTATTAAGGAAGATCCGGTGGTCGGTTCATCTAATCCGTAGTAAAGATAGCTCCTTTTATTAAGGTCTAATCCTTTAGTCCCCTGTGTCTTGTATTTTTGGTAAATTTGCAATTAAAAATTATAAAAGGCCAGCAGCAGCGCGGTCTTGGCTTCGTAGCCGGAGCTACTGCACTTAGTAGCCCCAGTAGTTTCTTAGGTGAATTTGCATATTAAAATATTATAAAAGATTTGGGGGACTAAAGAATTAAGCCCTAAAATGGGCAATCTTACTATAGATTAGGTGAACCTACCACCGGATCTACCGTAATAGGTTCTGTAGACTAGTGTGCTGACTGTCGAAGCCGAGGTAGTCCAGCTCTTGATTTCTTCAGTTCGAGTCTAGTCAAACAGTTCCATCGAGAAATTCTGAAACTAACGGCAGATGAGTCGATGATGCGTTCACTTGTTTCGTAGCTTCGTCCTCTTCTTGATGCAGCCCTTACACTTGGGATCGTACAAACGCTCATATTCCACCAGGATATGCCGGCTATTCCAGCGTACTTTCCTGATGGCAAAGATGGAGGAGCGCACACCAGTTTGTATTTACATGTACAGGTTTTATTTTTTAATGCGTTTTCTTTTAAACTACAGAACCAGCACTTTATACCGTTTTGCCCGTTTGTGATCCACATGAGGTTTTGGCTTATCATTTGCATTAAAGGAAAAAAAACCTGCACATGTGAAATATAAGATAATTCCATACTTTTTTATGCTGAGGATCGTAGTAATAACTATAGAGATTCATTGGACGGCAGCCGTGATGTGCGCCGGAGGAAGTTAGTTGCCAGACAGAATATGGAAGAGCTTAAGACCAACTTTACCAGGGATGGAACAGATGATTGAGCCGACACTAATGTCCACCAGACAGTCAAACACGGTGGAAACATAAGTCGCCCAGAGTCATACCGGGAGCCGTGGCCAGACCATTGGTGGTTATCTCCACTGCTGTTGGGTTGTGGTCACCACCGGCCGGCTCTAAGCAGATTTTAGACGATGTCCCTCGTGGAAAGCCAAGTATGTGACTGGAGCTCGAGGACTCGCGTACATGCACAGAAGTTTAATGAACGGCTCCGAATGTGGGACCTGCTAGAGGAATTACAGTATTCGTTAAGCATTTCAGTCCTTTGCCCTTTTTGGGGTGATTTCAGGTTATAAATATATGAACCTCAGAACCGCAGTCCAAAGACGACCTGAACGTTGTGGGATGAGTAACGACGGGGGATCTCCATAGCTGCTCCCTGTATAACGCTCTTATTCTTGGTCTTTTGGACAGTGCCAACAATACCACAAACTGCCCATGGTCACGTGGTGGTGTTGGAATTTTTTTTTTTATTTCCAAGAAAATCGTTTAAGACCTGATCCTTTATCCATTCAAAAGAAAAGTTCTGTAGATCGGTGCACTGACTGATGAAGCCGATGTAGTCCACTTCTGCGTTTTAGTCTAGTAGAACAGCTACATCGAAACATCGTGACACCAATGGCCGATCAGTCAATGACTTTCCTTCATGCAATCACTTGTTTCATTAGCCTCGTTTGGGTGATTTCAGGTTATACATACAAGAACCTCAGGTTGGTCACAGAACTGCAGCCTGGGGTTGACATGAACGTTGGGGACGGGGGATGAGTAACGATGGTGTTCATAGCTGGTTCCCATGCGTGGCTCTTGGTGGACTTTCTGACGGTTTCTGACCCCCTCGTAATCATGGCAGGGGTTTCCTTTTTCTCTGATCGCTCTGGGGTCCCTGCACTTAGGAACTGCGGGAGGGCAGGACCCTGGGCCTGAATTCTCTTGTAAAATTGGGAGAACCGAGTAGAGGATTGAATCACGTTAGTGTGACATAGGAACAAAGCTCTCACTAGTTCTGGGATGGTCGAGGCTCTTGCCAAAATTTGTGCTTCGAGAACCGAATGGCTGGGTCGCTGGCTGGCTACCGGATGAAGCAGCTGTGGGCAGTGACCAGAGGCTCCTTCTCTAGGACATGTTAATGAGGTCAGGGTTGAGTCCCCCCCCCCCCCAATAACCAGTTTGCACCCAACTTCAGGGCAGGGGAGGGTGTTGTTTTTTT
>WNYA01000777.1:86481-98959 GCA_019512145.1 Engystomops pustulosus | reverse complement strand
GGGAGACGTGACGTTGTGAGGTGGCTTCACTTCTCCGGCTTCTCACTTATTACTCTGATTTTTCTCTATTTTATTTTGTGTTTTTTTTGTTGTGCTTGTGTGCGGTTTTATTTTTATTGGAATTTTCTGGGGTGTTTTTTTTCCCCCCCCGAGAGAAGTTTGTGGAGTAAAACACAGTACTGTGTACATACGAATAATAAGAATAATCCTTTTATAGAAAATGACAAAGAAAAAAAAGTTACAAAAAAAACTTTCAATAAATAAATGTATCATTTTTGTGCACATTCCTTGGTCTTGTCTGCTCTGTGGCTCTTTTGCTGTGTGACAGGGGACATTGTGTGATGGGACCACCAGGTGTTGTAGAAGGTTCTGATACTTGTAGTCCCCCTACTGTGTAGCTGTATGAGAGGTCCTGCTGCAGAAAACATTCCCCAAACCCGGACACTTCCTCCACCTCCTCTCACTGACTGCTTTACACACTTTGGGTGTCACTTCGGATCAGCAGAACATTTATACCAAGTCACCGGCACCTGGAAAGTGACTGCCGGTTCCATCAGGTTTCTGGATAACGGAGGGAATTGTCCCCAATAACCTGCAGGATGGGAGAATGTTCTGGAATACGGATCAGTTACATTTATCTCATTTACATTTTATTCTGTGATTTACAATATTTACAAAATCCGAGAAAATCCTCATCTCTTCCCCGTGTTCTGTCATCACAGAGGACGCGGTCCCCCCGATATCATCACAGAGGGCGCGGTCACCCCGATATCATCACAGAGGGCGCAGTCACCCCCATATCATCACAGAGGACGCAGTCACCCCGATATCATCACAGAGGGCGCAGTCACCCCGATATCACACAGGACGCAGTGACCCCGATATCATCACAGAGGACGCGGTCACCCCGATGTCATCACAGAGGACGCAGTCACCCCGATATCATCATAGAGGACGCGGTCACCCCGATATCATCACAGAGGACGCAGTCACCCCGATATCAATCACAGAGGACGCAGTCACCCCGATATCATCACAGAGGACGCAGTGACCCTGATATCATCACAGAGGACGCGGTCACCCCGATATCATCACAGAGGACGCAGTGACCCCGATATCATCATTTTTTTTGTTGTGCTTGTGTGCGGTTTTATTTTTATTGGAATTTTCTGGGGTGTTTTTTTTCCCCCCCCGAGAGAAGTTTGTGGAGTAAAACACAGTACTGTGTACATACGAATAATAAGAATAATCCTTTTATAGAAAATTACAAAGAAAAAAAAGTTACAAAAAAAACTTTCAATAAATAAATGTATCATTTTTGTGCACATTCCTTGGTCTTGTCTGCTCTGTGGCTCTTTTGCTGTGTGACAGGGGACATTGTGTGATGGGACCACCAGGTGTTCTAGAAGGTTCTGATACTTGTAGTCCCTCTGCCTGTAGCTGTATGAGAGGTCCTGCTGCAGAAACATTCCCCAAACCCTGACACTTCCTCCACCTCCTCTCACTGACTGCTTTACACACTTTGGGTTTCGGTCTTTCCCCAGTTTGTTGACTGATGATGTATTTGGATCTGATGGGAAACCTTAAGCTTTCATCACTAGAATGAGCTGAGGACACTTCTCTGTCCACACAACCGGCTCCTCAGTATCGGGGAGTCTCGTCTTCTGATTCTTTCTGCTAATTAGAGGTTTGGTCACCACAGAATCAGCTTTCAGTCCAAATTCTCATATATATGGAGATCCCTGGTCAGCGCTGGACTGGCGACATTTCCAGCTGCAGTGATGAGACAATTCCCCATGGAGATTTTCCGCATTATCCCATCCTCTCTTGGTCTCGGGGGGACCAGACTTCTTGGGGGACATGAATGAGTCTGTGATGATGTACAGATGACATATTGTAGATAATCACAGACTTGGAGCATCTCTCGCTGCGGCCGACGGGTTCCCTCCTTTCCTGCTGCCGGTGGGCTCCGTCACTTCGGATCAGCAGAACATTTATACCAAGTCACCGGCACCTGGAAAGTGACTGCCGGTTCCATCAGGTTTCTGGATAACGGAGGGAATTGTCCCCAATAACCGGCAGGATGGGAGAATGTTCTGGAATCCGGATCTGTTACATTTATCTCATTTACATTTTATTCTGTGATTCACAATGTAAGAAATCCGAGAAAATCCTCATCTCTTCCCCGTGTTCTGTCATCACAGAGGACGCAGTCACCCCGATATCATCACAGAGGACGCGGTCACCCCGATATCATCACAGAGGACGCGGTCACCCCGATATCATCACAGAGGACGCGGTCACCCCCGATATCATCACAGAGGACGCGGTCACCCCGATATCATCACAGAGGACGGACAATGACCTGGATATTAGGAAAGTGCATGTTGTTCTAGAATTTTCCTCTCCAGTGCATATAGGAGGCCTACATATACAGCAACGTGTTAGACCTTTCCTTGAGTGCCCCAGCGGCCAAACGAGGACGACGATATCTCAGAACATATTTACTGATTCAGTGCAGGGCTCAGGGGTCGGAGTATAGAATCACAAGTTTCAGGGTCTCAGGATCTTCTGCTCTAGGACTTTCTAGAAATCTGAACATTTGCCTCTTCAAAGCAACTTGCAGCCGACCAGCTTTGGCAATCTCGATTGTGTCATGACAGAAATAACACCCGGATATAACAGGTGACACAGTCCAGATCTGTGTAGTGTCCTGCGCTGGAATGTTATTCTGCTGGTTACAGGGAGCCCCCTGCTGAGAGGCGCTTTAGGCAATGGGTAAGAGAGCACTTCATTCCCCACACAACTCATTCATCATCGTCCCATCACACACACAAACACCTGAAATGCTCTGCTGAAAAAAATAAAACGTTACACAGAGATCCCTCGATGAGAACAATAAAACTTAAAAACAATAAAATCAATGAAAATCACAGCGAACATCCCCTGGAGGTCTGAATATGGAATGAGACTCCAAACCAAACTGTAAAATAAAATTTTAGGTTGATCCAACTTCAGAGGGAAGGCCTCAAGACAAGGAAATAAGGATTAGTATTTTGTGGCCTCCCAGTGCCTGTATGACCTCCCTACAACACCTGCACATGCTCCTGATGAGGCTCAGTATTGCGTGTGTCCTCCGTGTGCCTGTATGACCTCCCTACAACAC
Organism: Engystomops pustulosus; assembly: GCA_019512145.1. NCBI lineage: Eukaryota > Metazoa > Chordata > Amphibia > Anura > Leptodactylidae > Engystomops > Engystomops pustulosus. The sequence continues at coordinate 95,793 of WNYA01000777.1, read as the reverse complement.
CTGGGCAGCTCCTGATGAGGCTCAGTATTGTGTGTGGCCTCCACGTGCCTGTATGACCTCCCTACAACACCTGGGCAGCTCCTGATGAGGCTCAGTATTGTGTGTGGCCTCCACGTGCCTGTATGACCTCCTTACAACACCTCGGCATGCTCCTGATGAGGCTCAGTATTGTGTGTAGCCTCCATGTGCCTGTATGACCTCCCTACAACACCTGGGCATGCTCCTTATGTGGCTCAGTAGTTTGCATGGCCTCCACGTGCATGTATGACCTCACCACAACGCCTGGGCATTCTCCTAATGAGGCTCAGTAGTGTGTGTGGCCTCCATGTTCCTGTATGACCTCCCTACTGCTAAGGTTGCGGGTGTTCTCCTGAGGGATTTCTCACCAGACCTGGATTAAAGCATCAGTTAACTTCTGGACAGTCTCTGGTGCAACATGGTATCGGTGGATGGAAGGAGACCAGATGTTGAAATTGGACTGGGTAATGGACAGGCCAGTCCAAAGCATCAAAGCCTGCTGACATACTCGAGCCACATTAGGTCTTGCATATGGTCTCACAATGGGTCTCAGGACCTAATCTTGATACCTAATGGCAGTCAGGGCACCTCTGGTTAGCACATGAAGGTGCTAGCCAGACCAGTCATGTTGGAGGATGTTGCAGGAAGCAGAACGTTCTCCAGGACATCTCAAGACTGTCACATGTGCTCAGTGTGAACCTGCTCTCATCCATGAAGAGCAAAGGACGCCAATGTCCAATATTGGTGTTCTCTGGTGCATGCCAAACATCCTGCAGCTCTAGAGATGGGAGCAATGACCAAAAACAACAGCTAAAAAGGGATGAGAACAGAGAAATGGTCCGTGGTCACCACCTACAGAACCCTCCGGATTGTCTTGCTAATTGCTGATCATTTCTACTTGTTGTCTGTTCGATTTGGGGTTTCGGATCGCTGCCGATCTGATATCGATGTCCTGTCCTCGCTTTTAGCTGATGAATAAACAGATCCCAGACTACTCCTTCATTCCCCAAACACAGGTTCACGAGTCAGAGCCAAAGAGAGCAACAAAAACAATGGACAAACCGACCTCAGGGCACAACGGGGCCACATCACAGGAAGGACGGACGCTCCCGCTATTCCAGAGCCACCATGAGCCCAACCTGGAGGTCCTCCAGCATAGAACTAGACCCCGCACACAGGAGGTCCTCCCTCCTCCTCTTCATCACTGACTGCTTTACCACACTTTGGGTTCGGCGTCTTTCCCCAGTTTGTTGACTGATAATGTATTTGTGATCCTGAGGGGAACCTTAACTTTCATCACTTGACATGACTGTGGACCACTTCTCTGTCCACACAACCGCTCCTCATATCGGGGAGTCTCACCTTCTGGATTCTTTTCTGCTAATTAGAGGTTTGCCACTGAAGAATCAGCTTTCCAGTCCCTAATTCTCTTACAATATGGAGATCCCTTGGTCAGTGCTCTGGACATGCGACATTTCCCAGCTCAGTGATGATAAACAATGCCCCAACAGGAGATTCTCCGCATATAGCTTATCCCTCCTCTCTTGGTCTTTCGGGGTGACCAGACTTCTTGGGGGACATGAATGAGTCTGTGATGAAGTACAGATGACATATTGTAGCTCATACAGACTTTATATCATCTTCTCTCTCTGCCGGCTGATAGGTTCCTCTCTTTCCTGCTGCCGTTGGGCTCCCGTCTCTTTGGATCAGCAGAACATTTATACCAGTCAGAGCAACCTGGAAGAGTGACTGCCGGCTCCATCAGGTTCTCTGGATCATGGAGGGAATTGTCCCCCCAATAACCTGCAGGATGGTAGAAAGTTCTGGAAATCCTCATCAGTATACATTTTATCTCATTACATTTTTATCTGTGATTTCAATATTTACAAAATCCGAGAAAAATCCTCATCTCTTCCCCGGTTCTAAATCATCACAGAGGACTGACCCATGACCTGGATATTAGGAACGTGCAAACGTTGTTCTAGAATTTTCCTCTCCAGTGCTATATGAGGCCTACATATACAGCAACGTGTTTTTAGACCTTTCCCTTGAGTGCCCCAGCGGCCAAACGAGGAGGACGATATCTCAAACATCTTACTATTTAGTGCAGGGCTCGGCGGGTCGGAGTATAGAAGCACAATTTTCAGGGTCTCAGATCTTCTGCTCTAGACTTTCTAGAAATCTAACATTTGCCTCTTCAAAGCAACTTTGCAGCCGACCAGCTTTATAGCACAGCGGCTCCAGCTCCGCAATCGCGATTGTGTCAATGACAGAAATACACCCGATATAACATTGACCAGTCCAGATCTCTTGTATTTCCTGCCTGGATGTTATTCTGCTGGTTAAGGGAGCCCCCCTGCGAGAGCTTCAGGCATGGTAAGAGCACTTCATTCCCCCACACAACTCATTCATCATCGTCCCATCACCACCAACACCTGAAATGCTCTGCTAAAAAAATAAAACTAACCCAGAGATCCCTCTATAGAACAATAAAACTTAAAAACAATAAAACAATGACAATCACGCGGAAACATCCCTGAGTCTGAATTTTTTTATGGAATGAACTCAACCAAACTGTAAAATAACATTTTAGGTTGATCCACTTCAGAGGGAAGGTCTCAGACAAGGAAATAAGGATTAGTAAATTTTTGTGCCTCCCAGTGCCTGTATGACTCCTACAACACCTTCACATGCTCCTGAGAGCTCAGTATTGCGTGTGTCCCATCCCGGGGCCTTATGAACCTCCCTACAATCACCGGGCAGCTCCTGATGAGGCTCAGTATTGTGGTGTGGCCTCCACTTAGGCCTGTCGGACCTCCCTACAACACCTGGGCGCTCCTGATAGGCTCAGTATTTGTGTGTGGCCTCCACGTGCCTGTATGACCTCCCTACAACACCTGGGCAGCTCCTGATAGCTCAGAATTGTGTGTTGCCTGCACGTGCCTTTATGACCGTCCCTACAACACCTCGCATGGCTCCTGATGAGCTCAGTATGTGGTGTGGCCTCCACTCCTGTATGACCGTCCCTACAACACCTCGCTGCCTCTGATGAGGCTCCTATTGTGTGTGGCCTCACGTGCCTGTATGACCTCCCTACACTCCCTACAACACCTGCACATGCTCCTGTGAGGCTCAGTATTGTTTGGTCCTCCACTTCCTGTATGACCTCCCTCAACACTCACCCTGGGAAGCGCCTGATGAGGCTCAGTATTGTGTGTGGCTCCCGTGCCTGTTGAACCTCCTACACACCTCGGCATGCTCTCCTTAATGAGGCTCAGTATTTGTGTAGCCTCATGTCCTGTATGAACCTCCCTACAAACACCTGGGCATGCTCCTTATGTGGCTCATTAGTTTGCAAGCATGGCCTCCACTGCTTTTATGACCTCACCACCCGCCGGCATTCTCCTAAGGAGTCTCATAGTTGTGTGCCTCCATGTTCCTGTATCCTCCCTACTACTGCTAAGGTTTGCGGGTTGTTTCTCCCTGAGGGATTTCTCACCGACCTGGATTAAACAGCAGTTAACTTCTGGACTCTCTGGTGCAACATGGTATCTCGGTGTATGGAAGAGACCAGAATGTTGAAATGGACTGGGGGTAATGGAACAGGCCATCCAAAGCATCAAAGCCTGCTGACCTACTCGAGCCACATTAGGTCTTGCCTATGGTCTCACAAGTGGGTCTCAGGACCTATCTTGATACCTAATGGCAGTCAGGGCACCCCTGGTTAGCACAGAAGTGCTACCAGACCAGTCATGTTGGAGGGAGATGTTGCAGGAAGCCCGAACGTTCTCCAGGACATCTCAAGACTGTCACATGTGCTAAGTGTGAACTGCTCCTCATCCATGAAGGCAAAGGCCCCAATGTCCCAATATTGGTGTTCTCTGGTGCATGCCAAACTCCTTCAAGCTCTAGAAGAGAGCAATGACCAAAAACAACAGCTAAAAAGGGATGAGAACCGAGAAATGGTCCGTGGTCCCACCTCAAGAACCCTCCGTATTGTCTTGTATTGCTGATCATTTCACTTGTGTGTCTGTTCATTTTGGGAGTTTCGGATCGCTGCCGATCTGATATCGATGTCCTGTCCTCGCTTTTAGGCTGAGAAAACAATCCCAGACAACTCCTTCATTCCCCAAACAACAGTTCACGAGTCATAGCAAAGAGATCGTATAAAAGACACTTTCTTATTATTATTTTTCAGGTGCAACAGTCTTAAGAAAAACTTCAAATAATAAAAAAAAACAGCAGTTTGAGCGATAAAACGGCCCAAAAATATTAAAAAACAAATCTAAAATTTGTAACCAAACATATAAAAAAAAACAATTCAGTAAAAAAAAATCTCATAAAATAACAGATCGTCCTGCGCTGAATGTAGTAAGGCAGAATTATATTGCCCCGATGAATCCTTCATACACCGGCACTTAGTGTGAGGAGCGGGTTACATGAAGAACGTCCGGGGTGGGAGAAACCTACACAAACATACAAGCAACAAAAACAATGGACAAACCGACCTCAGGCACACGTGGCCACATCCCAGAGGACGGACTCTCCCCCCGCTATTCCGACCACCATGAGCCCACCTGGAGGTCCTACCAGTCATAGAATAGACCCCGCACACAGAGAGGTTACCCACGCATAGAAATAGACCCCGCACACAGGAGGTCCTCCAGCAAGAACTAGACACCCCCACTGGAGGTCCCCAGCTACGACACTAGACCCGCACGACAGGTAGGTCCTCCAGCATAGAACTAGACCCCGCACACAGGAGGTCCTCCAGCATAGAACTAGACCCCGCACACAGGAGGTCCTCCAGCATAGAACTAGACCCCACACACTGGAGGTCCTCCAGCATAGACCTAGACCTCGCACACTGGTGGTCCTCCAGCATAGAACTAGACCTCGCACACTGGAGGTCCTCCAGCATAGAACTAGACCCCGCACACTGGTGGTCCCTCAACAATAGGCTGGACCTTATTCCCTAGTGTCGATCTACACTGGTGGTCCATTATATGGGACTTGCGATTATCCACATTACACCTGACCCGATTCCCTATCACTGACCTGCACTGGTGGACCCTCGACGAGAACATGGCCTGTGATTAGTGTTGATCTTCGTTGGTGGTCCTTAGGAATTGCACTAGACCCGATTCCCTAACATTGACCTGCACTAGGCGTCCCTCAACATAAAATGGGATTTTGTGGTCCCTCGACAATACAGAGGTACATTTCATACATTGGTGGTCCTTCAGCATCAGACTGGACCATGTTCCTTAGCGCTGACCATCACTGTCGATATTACAATATACAGGTCCCGATTGCTTAGTGTTTTCATACATTGGTGGTCCTTCAGCTTCAGACTGGACCAGGTTCCTCAGCGTTGACCATCACTGGTTGTCCCTAAACCTTATTGAGTTCCTTGGCATTGACCTAAAATCCACCATGACTGGTGGCGAGACCAAAAAACTGGACTCTTAACCCTCGCCAGTGACCCGGGGCTGGTGGTCCCTCTTTGTATTGTTCCACAGTCCAGTCAGATGGTCCATAAGAATAGTACTAGATATGTGGACCCCAACTCTGACCTAAACCGAGGGTCTCTCAGGACAGAGTTGAACCCTAAGAAGCTCCATCCTGGATATTGGATTTAGAACCAAAATTGCATTTCCCCAATCTGGACAGAACCCGAGGACAGAACCGGCTGCACCCCCCCCCCCTTCATTTATTGTGGGCCGTGCCATACGGGTGGGATAAGGCTTGGTCCATCGATTCATTGTAACGTGACAGACCTGCCATTGTGTTACACCGCCCGCCCGGCGCGGCCCTTAGGCACTTAATCCCACAGCAGCTGCAGCCCAAAAGGCAGCAGGAAGACTCAAAATACTGATCACCAGCACCCCCTGGATGGACCTCCGATAAGCACAGGTTCTGTGGCACAAGGTCCAGGACCACACGGCTGGGAATATGGCGCCCGGTGCCCTGAGGTGGCTTTGACTCGTACCGAAACGTGAGGTTAAACATTAATTTGTGAATAAATATGGTCCTATGAGACGTAACATTAGTGACCGCCGTATGTACATACATGGAGGGTGATGAGCGGAGGACGGCGGCGGATGCATTGTGCTTTGTTATGGGGGGGGGTCACCCCCCTCTGAGGTCCTTAATGTCCGCCCCAGCCAGCGGTGTGTACAATGTCTGGCCGGTGCTCGCCCTCCCTGAGGCAGATTGTGTGCTTGTCTCTGGTGACCGCCCTCCGGCTGCAGCCTCACATCTTACTCTCCGAGGTGGAGTCTCCCAGCGCGTTGGCGATGTCACTGAACGAGGGGCGATCTTTGGGGCTGGAGGCCCAGCAGCGCTGCATCAGCTTATAGTAACGGGAGGAGCAGTTCTCGGGAGCGGACAGCTTCAACGATCCGCCCTGCAAACCTGCAGCCGAGGAAAGACAACGGTGACCCATCGAGGAAAATCAACATCCTGACCCCAAGATCCCAGACAGAGGGTCACCTACCTGCAAGCACCTCATCGTCCGCCTTGTCTGCGTGAGGCATCTCTCCCAGGGTGAAGACCTCCCACATCAAGACCCCAAAGGACCAGACGTCAGATTTTGTGGAAAAGTCATCGTCCTGCACGGCCTCGGGAGGCATCCAGCGCAGCGGCACCCAGGCCTGACGCAGGTGGTAATATTCACTGTAAGACAAGCAGCGGGGAGCTTACACCTCATGGACACCATCACAGGGGAGACCAGGACTGGACAATACAGAGACTATGGTCCGATCACCCGACCCTGGAGATACAGACGTCACACACCAAAACCCACCTGTTGTAGACGTCCTTGTTCAGCCCCAGGGCGGACACCTTCACCACCCGCTGGGCGCTCACCAGACAGTTACGAGCTGCCAGGTCTTTATGCACAAAGCGATGGTTGGAGAGATGCTCCATTCCCAGAGCCACCTGCGAGCACAGCGCCACCTGGAGGACAAGATATAAGTGACAGCGTGTGGACACAGGGGGTACAGAATCCTACAATGTGGGGGGCAGTCCATGCAGGAGGGGTCACTTACTTACAAGATCTGACTAGGGATTAGTATAATATTGAAGAAACCTATATTCACCTCCCGCCAGGCCCCAACCGTCTCTGATCCGTGGTGCCGACCTCGCGTGCATGTGACAACAAAGCCAATCCCTGGTCTCAGAGGTCACGTGCTTAAAGCACCGGTGTCAGAGAGTATAAGGAAACACCCCGATACAAGCCTCCAGGGGACTCACCTTCTGCTTGGTGCTGAGAGGCTTCATCTTCTCATCTTTGTTCTTGGAGATTCTCAGGTACTGCTTCAGGTCTCCCTAAATAAAAACATAGCAGACGTGAGACCCTGACATCAGGACTACGACGTGCCTCGACGCCCCTTCATCCATCACTCACCAGGTCCACGTATTCCAGGATCATGTAGTGCGGTTCAGCCTCGCGGCACTGACCGAGGAGCCGCACCACGTTGATGTGGCTGAGTTTGGAGAACATGTCCAGTTCCCTCCTGAAGTCCATCTGTAGCTGCTCGTCGCGCGTCTGCAAGGACTTGACCACCACCACCGCATCCTTAGAGCCCGAGTCAATGCCCTGAGCCTTTGCTAAGAAAACCTCCCCAAATTCACCACGTCCTACAGGGGACAGATACACGGTCAATGATCTGCTGACCACACGTGGTAGGGAATGGTCCCTCCTAACTACAGGTAGGTCCTGCACTTACCCAGCGTGGTGATAGGATGCAGGCTGCTGCGGGGAAAGTTGATCTTGTCTCCAGAGCTCATCCTCTTGTTCCCCAGGGTGGTGAGAGGAACCTCCTCCGGGATCTCTGCCGCCATCTGCCCGTTCTGTACTGTCGCTCCACCTGAAGAGAGGAAAACCATCAGCCCCCCCTCGTCTAGTGCCACCCCCGCTCCGGAGCAGACCGTGACCTCACCGTTCAGACACTCCATCTCCGGCTCCTCGCCCTCGCTCTTGCCCAGTCTTTTTGCTTTCCGTCGCTTCTTACAGTAAAACATGAGCCCCAGAACGATGATGATGTAGGCCACGGCCGCTCCCACCGACAGCCCGATGGTCTGGATCATCTTGTACGGGGTGCTGGTGTCAGAGTCAGACTTCACATTGGGCTTATCTGGAACAAGAAGCTCACGTCAGGAGGAGTCAGGATCCGCTAGGACCACGAGTGTCTTATGTAACGGATATGAACATCTGATCTGTGCGGACGCCATGTCGTGCTCTTCTCTCTCCTGGACTCACCTACGACATACAGGAAGGCGTCGCAGTGCTGGATGTTACACACGTTCCCGGCGATACACGTGTACTTCCCAGTGTCCTCGCCGGACACCTGATAGATCACCAGGGACCCATTGGGCATGACCTGGATCCTGAGGAAGGAAAGGGAAGAGTGAGAACACAGCGCAACGTATGGCCCCTGCTAGAGACCGCCCCACAGGCCACGCCCCCAGGCGCCACTAGAGACTGCCCCACAGGCCATGCCCCCAGGCGCCACTAAAGACTACCCCACAGGCCACGGCCCCACCAGAGACTGCCCCCACAGGCTACACCCCCAGGCACCACTAGAGACTGCCCCCACAGGCTACACCCCCAGGCGCCACTAGAGACTGCCCCACAGGCCACGCCCCCAGGTGCCACTAGAGACTGCCCCACAGGCCACGCCCCCAGGCGCCACTAGAGACTGCCCCCACAGGCCACGCCCCCAGGCGCCACTAGAGACTGCCCCCACAGGCCACTAGAGGTCACCACCACATATTACCACTTACCGTCGGGTAGACTTGGTGCTGCCCAGAATGCCTTCCCGTCCTTTCCACTGCACGTGAGGGGTGGGGTGCCCCTCGGCCTGGCAGTGCAGCGTCGCCGTGTGCCCCTGGTAGACCGTTGTGTTCTCGGGGAGAACATTGAAGCTGATGTGAAGCGGAGCTGAGGACACAGATGCATCACGTCACTGGACGGCCCCCAGACCCCACAGTGAATCACCCGGAAACAGTTCCCCAGGACCCTCACCTGCCACAATGAGGCTCACAGTCGCTCGGATCTCCCCCTGTTGGCTGTTGGAAGCAAAGCAGGTGTAATTCCCGGCATCGCTGCGGCCGACTCGTCTGAAGTGCAGGTGCCCGGCCTCAGAGTCCACGTGAGAAGGAAGATCACTGCCATCTGCCAGGAGAGGAGGTACCAGAACCAGCGTCAGCACCAGCCAAACCCACTGCCAGATACACCCCATGCATGCTGGGATACATGGCAGGGCTCCCGCTGTGGTGCATGCTGGG
>WNYA01000777.1:0-86403 GCA_019512145.1 Engystomops pustulosus | reverse complement strand
CCGGGCCACATATTAACGCACTTACCGTCGGGTAGACTTGTTGCTGCCCAATGCCTCCGTTCCTTTCCTCCCTGCACGTGAGGGGTGGTGTCCCCTCGCCTGAGGCGTGCAGCGCGCCGTGGGTGCCCCTGGTAGACGTTGTGTTCTCCGGGGAAGAACATTGAAGCTGATGTGAAGCGGCTGAGGACCAGATGCATCACACTCACTGGACGGCCCCCCACCCCACAGTAATCACCCGGAAACAGTTTCCCCAGGACCCCTCACCTGCCACAATGAGGCTCACAGTCCGCTCGGATCTCCCCCGTGTTGGCTGTTGGAAGCAAAGCAGTGTAATTCCCGGCATCGCTGCGGCCGACTCGTCTGAAGTGGCAGGTGCCCGGCCTCAAGAGTCCACGTGAGAAGGAAGATCACTGCCATCTGCCAGGAGAGGAGTGTACCAGAACCACGTCAGCACCAGCCAACCCCACTGCCAGATACACCCCATGATTTTGCATGCTGGGATACATGGCAGGGCTCCCGCTGTGGTGCATGCTGGGATGTGTAGCGTGCATGGCAGGGCTCCCGCTGTGGTGCATGCTGGGATGTGGAGTGTGCATGGCAGGGCTCCTGCTGTGGTGCATGCTGGGATACATGGCAGGGCTCCTGCTGTGGTGCATGCTGGGATGTGTAGTGTGCATGGCAGGGCTCCCGCTGTGGTGCATGCTGGGATGTGTAGTGTGCATGGCAGGGCTCCCGCTGTGGTGCATGCTGGGATACATGGCAGGGCTCCTGCTGTGGTGCACCGGGCCACATATTACCACTTACCGTCGGTAGACTTGGTGCTGCACTAATGCCTCCTCTCCTTTCCTCTGCACGGAGGGGTGGTGTCCCCTCGGCTGGCGTGCAGCGTCGCCGTGGGTGCCCCTGGTAGAGCGTTGTGTTCTCCGGGGAAGAACATTGAAGCTGATGTGAAGCGGCTGAGGACCAGATGCATCGCACTCACTGGACGGCCCCCCACCCCACAGTAATCACCCGGAAACAGTTTCCCCAGGACCCCTCACCTGCCACAATGAGGCTCACAGTCCGCTCGGATCTCCCCCGTGTTGGCTGTTGGAAGCAAAGCGTGTAATTCCCGGCATCGCTGCGGCCGACTCGTCTGAAGTGGCAGGTGCCCGGCCTCAAGAGTCCACGTGAGAAGGAAGATCACTGCCATCTGCCAGGAGAGGAGTGTACCAGAACCAGCGTCAGCACCAGCCAACCCCACTGCCAGATACACCCCATGATTTCTGGGATACATGGCAGGGCTCCCGCTGTTGTGCATGCTGGGATGTGTAGCGTGCATGCAGGGCTCCCGCTGTGGTGCACTGCTGGGATGTATTGCATGCAGGCCCTGCTGTGATCTGGATACCCTGAGTGCTCCTGCTGTGGTGCATGCTGGATGTGTAGTGTTTATGGTCAGGCGGGTCCGTCTTGGTGGCATGCGGGTGTGTAGCGTGCATGGAGGAGCTCCCGCTGTGGTGCATGCTGGGAATTGAGTGTGCATGCAGGAGCTGCTTCTCTCCCGCTGTGGTGCATGTTGGGATGATAGTGGTGGGTGCATGGCAGGCTCCCCGCTGTGGTGCATGCTGGATTGTTATTGTGCAATTGGCTAGGGCTCCTGCATGTGTGCATGCTGGCGAAATGTGTAAGTGTGCATGGCAGGCACACCAAGCATTGTGCATGCTGGGGATGTGTTATGTGCATATGGCAGGGCTCCCGCATGTGGTGCAGGCTCGGGATTGTAGTGTGCGTATGGCAGGGCTCCCTGGCCTGTGATGACAATGCTGGGATACATAGGCAGGGGCTCCTCTGTTGGTGCATGCTGGATGTTAGGTGCATGGCAGGGCTCCTGCTGTGGTGCATGCTGGGATGCGTAGTGTGCATGGCAGGGCTCCCGCTGTGGTGCATGCTGGGACATGCGGCTGTACTGACCTGCCTTCAGCCATCGTATAGCGGGTTTCTCGCGCCCGGTTGCGGAGCAGTGGACGGTGGCCTCCTTGTCCAGCTCCACGCACTGCTGGGACTGGGGGGGAGGGGTGAACTTTAAATTCTCTGTAATAAATCACAAGACGCCATGAGGACCCGGTGGCCATGATGCTGAAGAGATCACGTAGATAGACTAGAGTCCAGCTCACCCTGCACCAGGACCCGCGCCTGGGCCTCGATTCTTCCCGCCGCGGTGCTGCTCACACAGGTGTAGATGGTCCCGTCATAAACCTCCACATTCACAATCTTTAGGGTCCCGTTCTGGAAGACCTCGAAACGCAAGTCCTGTATGGAGGCGGCAATGACAGCCATTACTGATGGGTCCAAGGGCAAAAACCTATCAGTGCCTGGGGGCCGGACACTCACGTCAGCAGAGATGGGGTTTCCATTGCGGTACCAGGAGATGCTGGGCTCTAAGGACGCGCGGGTCTGACAGTGAAGGAATCCCGGCCTTCCTTCATCCATCCCGGTGTCCTGAGGCTTCTCCACCCACTCCGGAGCCGCTAGAAGATAGGAATGGGAGGATGAGAGGGGGAGAGGACGGGAGGACAGGATAGGCAGAGGGTCACATGACCTACTTGCCACGGTGACCTTCAGGTCCTGCTTGCGCTGCCCTGCGGTGTTGGTGGCCAGGCAGCTGTACGTCCCGGCATCCTTCTCCATGATGGGGCTGAAGACCAGATCGTCCCCGTCCTGGTGCACCCGGCCCTCCTCTGGAATTCTCTTCCCATTTCGCGTCCACCATACCGCCGGTGGGGGCTGGCCCCTGGGACGCACACATGTAATGCGCTGTAGGGTGTCCGCAATGAGGACCCTCGGGGCGAGCGGGCGCATCTCATCGATCTCTGTAGGAAATATCAGAGGTAAGAGCAGAACAGAGACCAGGACCCCCGGCCACCAGCCTCATACTTAGGTCTTACCCGCCAGGTTCAGCCTCGCCTGGAGGACCACCTGCTTCCCCCGCAGTCCGGTGCCCACACAGCGATACGTGCCGTTATTCCGGAGCCTCGCGGAGGTGATCAGCAGAGAACCGTTCTGGAAAATCGTGATCCTGGAGGACAAAGGCAGGAACCCGGTGAGTATAATGGGAGGACAAGAGTCCCAGGACCTTCTACAGCACCTCCAGGGGCCTTCACCAGCCCTTACAAAAGCCCCTACCCCCACTCACCTGGACTTGTTGGTCAATAGGGTGTCCTTGAAGAACCACTCAAGAGTTGGGGGAGGGACAGCAGTAAAACGGCAGTGGAACATGACATCCTCGTTCTCCGTCACAACCTGATCCTCGGGAACCACCTCAGCCTGCGGGAAACTCTCATCTACAAGAGGGAGGCAGAAACCAGAGGACAACAGCTGAGTCCAGGTGCACTGCAGGACCTGCTTACTACACACAGGACCTACACACGCAACACTATGCAGGACCTGCACGCTACACACTGGACACGGCGCAGGACCTGCACGCTACACACTGGACACGGCGCAGGACCTGCACGCTACACACGGCGCAGGACCTGCACGCTACACACGGCGCGGACCGTCCACGCTACACAGCTGTGACCCGGCGGGCAGGAACCTGCTTAGACACGCTAGGACCAACGGCGACATGGGACCGCCGCTGACCTCATACAGTATACATGGCAGGCCGCCTGCACGCTAGACAATGGACACGGCGCAGGACTGGCACGCTATATCACTGGACACGGCGCAGGACCTGCACGCTAGACACTGGACAAACGGCGCCGACCTGCAAGCTGACACTGGACACGGCCAGGACCTGCACGCTATACTGAACGGCAGACCTCAAAGCTAAGACAAGGACACGGCGCAGGACCTGCACGCTAGACACTGGACACGGCGCAGGACCTGCACGCTAGACACTGGACACGGCGCAGGACCTGCACGCTAGACACTGGACACGGCGCAGACTGCCCTAGACACGACCGTCGCAACTGCACTAGACACGACACGCGCAGACTCAGTGACACTGACACGGCTGCAGGAACCTGCAGAACACTGGCAGCGCAGGACCTGCACAAGCTAACACTTGACACTCCGCAGGACCTTCACTCTAGCAACACTGGACACGGCACAGGACCTGCACGCTACACACTGGACACGGCACAGGACCTGCACAATTATTATGGTTTATTTATGTGCTGGTCCTGGTTACTGCTCAGGCACTACAGGACCTGCACTCCGCACTCACCACGGGACCTGCACATATTCGTACCCGCGGTATACCGCGGTTCTTACCGATGATGTTGAGAGTAAAGTTGCGGCTGCTGCAGACGTCTCCGGCCGCGTTGTGCGCACAGCAGTAATATTCGCCGTTGTCATCCGGTCCCGCGCTGCGTACGGTCAGCGTGCGCTCCTTGTTGTTGATGGAGTAGACGCGCCCGTTGTCTGCCAGGGACGTCCCATCTCTGAACCACTGACAGATCGGCCTGAATATAAGGAAAAGTGCACGATGGTAAAACGTGGGACACACAGAAGCGATCCAACACTCAGGTGAAGCAGGCGGACATCCTACCTGGGGTGTCCATCGATGTGACAGCGCAGGATGACCGGGGACTGGCTCTGGATGTCACTGACGCTGCCCGGACTGTGCAGGGACACTGGACCGCTTTCTATCCCTGCAAGGTAAACACATGAGCGATTGTCTCCACCCAAGACCCCACCGCTGCCCGACTGACAAGAGTCGCTTCACCCAAGACCCCACCGCTTCCCGTATGACCACCGTCGCTTCACCCAACACGCCACCACTTCCCGACTGACCACCGTCGCTTCACCCAAGACCCCACCACTGCCCAACTGACCACCGTCACTTCACAACTGCCCGTATGACCACTGTCGCTTCACCCAAGACCCCACCACTGCCCGTATGACCATGTCGTTTCACCCAAGACCCCACCGCTGCCCGTATGACCACCGTCGCTTCACCCAAGACCCCACCACTGCCCGTATGATCACCGTCGCTTCACCCAAGACCCCACCACTGCCCGTATGACCACCGTAGCTTCACCCAAGACCCCAGCGCTGCCCGACTGACCACAATCGCTTCACCCAAGACCCCACTGCTGCCCGACTGACCACCGTTGCTTCACCCAAGACCCCACCGCTACCCGACTGACAAGCGTCGCTTCGACCAAGCCTCTGTGACTTACACTTGATGTTGAATGAAGCGTTGACGCTCCGCTCCTCCTCTCCGCTGGTTGGATCCCGCGCTACACACTGGAAGTTTCCGGCGTCCAGCCTCCGGTCTACGGCAGTGATAGTCAGACTCCCGCCCTCCTGGAAGCGCCGCTCTGTGTCTTTTACAGGAAGCCCATTCTGTAACCACTGAAACTCCACCCTGGCCGGGTCCTCCACCTCACAGCGCAGGAAGGCACTGCGGCCATGCAAGGCATCCTGGGAAGACGGCTGCTTGGTGAAAACAATGGCGCCACTTGTACTGACGGCTGAAAAGATAAAGAGAAGAACGTCACCTAACTGACCAGCCAGCCACCAACATGGCCAAAGGGACCATCAGGAAAAGAGGGGGGCATGTGGCATACACCTCCAGGTACCAGATGGCATACACCCCCGGGTACCAGATGGCATACACCCCCGGGTACTGCATGAACTATGTACCGGGATAGACAAACCGTTATTCTTAAGATCTGAAGATTCTCTGAGGACTGGTTATGTTCCACAGGACTGGCGCATAGCAAATGTAGTACCAATATACAAAAATGGATCAAAAAGCGATCCTGGAAACTACAGACCTGTGAGTCTAACTTTTATTGTGGGGAAATGTTAGAGATGCTGTCCTGGAGTATCTCACTGTGCACAACCTTATAACCCAGCGTCAGCATGGGTTTATGAGAGATCGGTCCTGTCAGACTAATCTGATTGGTTTCTACGAGGAGGTAACTTCAAGACTGGATCTGGGGGACGCTGTGGATGTTTTATATCTGGACTTTTCCGAGGCATTTGACACCGTGCCACATAAAAGGTTGGTATATAAAATGAGACTCTTAGAATAAGGGTAAATTTGGGTAAGTAATTGGCTTAGTGATAGAAAACAGAGGGTGGTCATTTATGGCACATTCTCAGGTTGGGTTGACGTTACCAGTGGAGT
The DNA here is from genome assembly GCA_019512145.1 of Engystomops pustulosus. NCBI lineage: Eukaryota > Metazoa > Chordata > Amphibia > Anura > Leptodactylidae > Engystomops > Engystomops pustulosus. The sequence continues at coordinate 80,282 of WNYA01000777.1, read as the reverse complement.
GCCACAGGGGTCAGTATTGGGGCCACTTTTTAAACTTTATATTAATGACCTTGTAGTGGGTTTACACAGTCAAGTTTCAATATCTGCAGATGATACTAAGCTTTGTAAAGAAATAAATACTGAGGTCGATAGTTTAGTTTTTGTGGAAGCTTGAGGAGTGGGCAGAGAAATGGTTGATGAGGTTTAATGTAGATAAATGTAAAGTTATGGACTTGGGTCAAGGAAATTAAAATTAAAGTTATGTGTCAAATGATAAATTACTTGGTAAACCGATAGACAAACAGACTTGGTGTTTGGTATACTCATTTTTAGTGACCAGAGACATACAAAAAAAAAAAAAAACAATAAAATTATGGGATGTATGAAGAGAGGAATAGATTCTCATAAGGACATAGTTTTGCCCTTGTACAAACTACCTGAACGGGCAGTAAAACAATCTCTGCAAAGATCTTTTTATACCTAGGCCTGTGACCATAGACAGAGGGCATCCTCTGTGCCTACAGGAGAGGAGGTTCTACCATCACCATAGACAGGGGGCATCCTCTACACCTAGAGGAGAGGAGGTTCTACCATCACCATAGACAGGGGGCATCCTCTACACCTAGAGGAGAGGAGGTTCTACCATCACCATAGACAGGGGGCATCCTCTACACCTAGAGGAGAGGAGGTTCTACCATCACCATAGACAGGGGGCATCCTCTACACCTAGAGGAGGTTCTACCATCATCCCATATACAGGGGACATCCTCTACACCTTAGGAGAGGAGGTTTCTAACCATACCATAACAGGGGCACCTCTACACCTGGAGAAGTAGGTTCTACCATAACCCTAGACAAAAGGGGACATCCTCTACAAACCTAAGGAGAGGAGGTTTCTACAGCACCATATACAGGGGACATCCTCTACACCTAGAGAGAGGAGGTCACCATCACCATCGACATGGGCATCCTCTACACATAGAGAGAGGAGGATCACCATCAACCATAGACTGTCTCCTCTACACCTAAGGAGAGGAGGTTTCTACATCACAAGACGGGCATCCGCTACAACCTATAGGATTGGGTTCTACCATCACCATGACATGGTGCATCCTCACCCTAGAAGGAGAGGAGGTCTACACCAGCAGAAGAACCCATAACGGTGACTCCTCACACCTAGAGGAGTGGATGTCTACCATCACCAAGACGGTGACATCCTCTCCACCTGACTGAAAAGAAGGAGGTTCTATCTACATCACATAGACAGGGCATCCTCTACCCTAGAGGAGAGGAGGAGTACCATCACCATAGACAGGGGCATCCTCTACACCTAGAGGAGAGGAGGTTCTAACCATCCCATAACAGGGGCATCCCTCCTAAAACACTAGAGGGAGAGGATGCTCTATCAATCACCAGAGACAGGACATCCTCACCCTAGAGAAGAGTAGGTTCTAACCATCACCGATAGACAGGGGGGCATCCTCTACACCCTAGAGGAGAGGAGGTTCTACCATCACCATAGACATGGGACATCCCTCCCCTATAGGCGGATGGGTTCTACCATCACCATAACAGGACATCCTCTACACCTAGATGAGAAAAGGTCTACCATCACCATAGACAGGGACATCCTCTACACCTAGAGGAAGTAGGTTCTACTACACCATAGACGGGGACTCCTCTACACCTTAGAGGAAGAGGATGTTCTACTATCACCATAGACAGGGAGGCATCCAATCCTCTAACACCTAGAGGAGAGGGTTCCTACATCACCATAGACAGGGGGGCTCCTCTACACTAGAGGAGAGAGGTTCTCCCATCACCATAGACAGGGGGGGCATCCCTACACCTGAGAGTGAGTTCACCATCACCATAGACATGTGGCATCCTCACACCTAGATAGAAGGAGGTTCCTATTCTACCATCACCATAGACACGGGCCATCCTCTACAACCATAGAGGATAGAAGGTTCACAATCACTAGACAGGGGCATCCTCTTACCCTAGAGGAGATGAGGTCATACCATCACCATAGACAGAGGGGCTCCCTACACCTAGAGGAGAGGAGGTTCTAACATCGCCATAGACAGGGGCATCCTCTACACCTAGAAGGAGAGAGGTTCTACCATCACCATAGACAGGGGACACATCCTTCTACTACACCTATAGGAGAGGAGTTTAACCATCACCATAGACAGGGAACATCCTCTACACCTAGAGGATAGAGGTTCTAACATCACCATAGACAGGGGGCATCCTCTACAACCTAGAGGAGAGTCTACATCACACCAGAGACAGGGGGCATCCTCTAACCCCTAGAGGAAGGAAGTTCTACCATCACCATAGACGGGGCATCCATCTACCACCAGAGGACAGAGAGCTACTCCATCACATAGACAGGGGAGCATCCTCGACACCTAGAGGAGAGTAGTTCTACCTCACCCATAGACAGGGGGCATCCTCTACCCCTAGAGAGAGGAGGTTAGACCATCCCCAGTGACATGGGCGGGGGACCGTCCTCTACACTAGAGGAGAGGAGGTTCTACCATCACCATAGACACGACATATCCTCTACACCTAGAGGAGAAAGGTCATCACCATGCAGACACCTACACTAGAGGCGGGAGGTCTTCACCATGACGGGGACATCCCTACCCTAGAGGAGAGAGGAGGCTCTCTAACATCACCATAGACAGGGGATCCCTTACACCCTAGAGAGAGGAGGTCTACCCATCACACATAGACAGGGCGATCCTCTAACACTATTTTTGGGAGAGGAGGTTACTACCATCACCATAGACAGGGGGCATCTCTCTACACCAGAGAGAGAGTGGCTCTAACCATCACATATACGGTGGCATCCTCTACACCTAGAGGAGAGGAGGTCTACCTCAACCATAGACAGGGGGCTCTACCTAGGGAGAGAGCTTCACATCACCATAGACAGGGGGCATCCTTAACCCTAAGGAGACTGGAGTTCTACCATCACCATAGACCGGGGGAATCCTCTACACCTAGAGGAGAGGAGTTCTACCATCCCATAGACAGGGGGGCATCCTCTACACCTAGAGGGAGTAGGTCTACCATCAACCATAGACAGGGGAATCCTATCAACTAGAGGGCGAGAGGTTCTACATCACCATAGACAGGAAGCATTCCTCTACACCTAGCGGGAGTAGGGTTCTACCATCACCATAGAGAAGGGGCATCCTCTACCCTAGGAGGGGGCATACCATCACCATAACAGGGGGCATCCTCTACACCAGTAGGAAGGAGGTTCTACCATCACCCAACAGGGATCTCACTAGAGAGATCACTCACCTAGCAGGGGCATCCTCTCCCTGAGGAGAGGTAGGTCTCTACCATCACCTGATACAGGGGGACATACCTCTACAACTAGAGGAGAAGAGGTTCTACATCACATAGACAGGGGCGATCCTCTACACTAGAGAGGAGGTTCTACCATCACCATAGACGGGGCATGCCTCTACACCTAGAGGATGGACGTCTACCATCACCATAACCAGGGGATCCTTACACCCTAGAGGAGAGGAGGTTCTACCATCACATAGCAGGTGACATCCTCTACCCTAGAGAGAGGAGTTCTAATCCATCCCATAGACAGGGGGCTCCTCTACACCAAGGAGAGGCTGGTATGTAACCATACCATAGACAGGGGACATTCCTCTACACCTAGAGGAGAGGTGGCCATTCTACCATCACCATAGACAGGGGCATCCTCTACACCTAGAGGGAGGAGTCTACCATCACCATAGACAGGGCATCCTCTACACATCCCTAGAGGGGTCTTACGAGGAGGGTTCTACCATCACCATCGACAGGGGCACTCTCTAAACTAGAGGAAGTGTATACCATCACCATAGACAGGGGGCATCCTCTACACTAGAGGAGAGTGCGCTACATCACCATAGACAAGGGGCATTCCTCTACAACTAGAGGAAGGAGTTTCTACCATCACCATAGACGGGCGGACATCCTCTACACCTAGAGGAGAGGAGTTCTCCATCACCATAGACAGTGGTATCCTCTACTACACCTAGAGGAGAGTAACCATCACCATGACAGGGGGCATCTCTACACCTAGGGAGAGGATTTCTACCATCACGCATGACAGGGGGACATCCTCGACACCTCGAGAAGAGAGGATGGTCTAACCATCAACCAATAGACAGGGGCATCCTCACACCTAGAGAGAGGAGGTCTACCTATCACCATGACAGGGGGTCATCCTCTACACCTAGAGGAGAGGAGGTTCTAACATCACCATAGAAGGGGATCTCTACACCTAGAGGAAGAGGAGGTTCTACCATCACCATAGACAGGGCATCCTCTACACCTAGAGGAGAGAGTTCTACCTCCATATCTCTACACCTAAGGAGAACACACCATAGAAGGGGCCATCTCACGGGAGGGAGTACAAATAGCAGCTCTCACACTAGAGTAGAAGGAGGTTCTCACCATCACATAGACAGGGGACATCCCTCGTACACAGAAGGCGAGGCGGTTCTCCATCACCATAGAACGGGAGCATCCTCTACACCTAGAGAGAGGAGGCCTACCATCACCAAGGAACGGGCATCTCTACACCTAGAGGAGAGGAGGTATCCTACCATGCAGATCCCTCATAGAGAGGGTGCTATACCATACATAGACATGGGGACATCCTCTACACCTAAGGAGAGGAGGTTCTAACCATCACCATAGAAGGGGGACTCCTCTACACCTAGAGGAGAGGCGGTTCTATCCATCACCATAGACAGGGGGCAATCCTATCTACCCAGAGGAAGGAGGTTCTACATCACCATAGACAAGGGGGCATCCTCTAATAGGTGGCTCTACCACCATACGAAATTACACAGAGGAGGGCGGTTCTACCAACACCATAGACAGGGGCATCCTACCCTAGAGGAGAGGAGAGGTTCTATCATACCATCAGGACAGGGGCATCCTACACCTAGAGGCGAGGGAGGTTCACTCATCACCAACTCCGCCAGCCCTCTCTCATCAGCTGGATATTCTCTCCTCCTCCATCTTATACCTCGCATCCTCTACCTCCTAGAGGCATAGATTCCTCTCCCCTTATCCTTATCATCTCTCTTCCTCCATCACTATCAGGGCATCCTCTACACTGGAGGAGCCTCCATCACATGTAAGGGCATCTCTACCTGAGAGAGCTTACTCCATCACATAGTATCAGGGGACTTCCTCTCCCCTGAAGTCACGTTATATCTCTCTCCTCATCCACCATCGACTAAGGTCATACTCCTCCTACCTCCTCCAGCAGCTAGTAAGTCTACCATCACTACTGATCAGCAATCATCTCTACACCTAGATTATAGTCATCTCCCCCTCTATACAGCTTAGACATCTCTCTCCGCTCACTCCATTAGAGTACTACATTTCTCCCCTCATCACTACCATTCCTTCTCTCTCAGACTAGGGGCATCCCTCTCCCCCTCAGTAGGTAGAGCAGCTCCTCCTTTCTCTACCACTTAATCCATAGGACAGGGCTCCTCTTCCATCACCTGTTGAGTAGATCTCCTTCTCTCCCCATCACTATACAGGGGATCTTTCTCTACACCCTAGCATAAGTAGTCTCCTACTCTCACCATTAGATCAGTCTCATCCTATCACCTAGTAGGCAGTCATTCCCCGGCCTACCTCAATTTTCCCCCGGGCCCTCTCACTAAAGGTTCTACATCACCTAACAGAGCATCCTCTCCCTAGAGAGGTTCTCCATCCAAGACGGGCATCTTACCTAAAGGTCACCATCCTCTACGTCCGCGCTCCTCCAAGTCAGAGGCATTTCAATAGTCAATCTCCCCTACCTTTACCGAGCCCCTCATCACTTTTAAGACGCAAATGGTTAGAAAAAAGCCGATCTCTCGACTCCAGTCACGATCGGCACCCAGCCCGACGGGGCGCTGCCACGAGGGAAGCGGGACAAGCAAAAAGAGCGGGGGGACAAGAGCGCCGGGCCAAAAACAGCAGGGGCAGGAGCGCGCCGAGACGCATCGAGGCGGCGTGAGAGCAGCGCCGACGCCGCAGCACGGAGTCCGCACACGTAAGGAAGACCAAGCCGGATAACGACAGAGCCGGGCGACCAAAAAGAGCCAGATCCGCCGCCCAAGACAAAAGATCAGGCACGAATGTAGAATCAGGAGAGATCCGCCCGCCTCCGCGACACACGGGAGGCGCAGCGAATTGAGATGCGAAGCTACCGCAGGCGCAGTCAAAATAGAAAGAGAAAAGAGGGAAGGAACATGGACAAGAGGGGAAGGACGCGAAGATGAGACGAGCGCGCGAGAGCCCGAACCAGCGGGAGAAGGCATACGGAAGCGATAAACGCGCACAGGTAGAGCCAAGAGTCACAGAGGAGAGCGCTCCTCGGCCAAGCCAAAGGTAGATCATCGCACCCCTGCACAGACACGGGAAGACTCAGCGCCGTCTTCATTTTAATGCCGCTGAACCTCCTCCCATGAGGAAGTACCGCCGCAGACGAACCGGAAGAGACCAAACGACCGAGAAAGCGAGGCGAGCAGAGATACGAACGGGGGAAGCCGAAATGAGAAAAGGAGAAGAGCGCACGCCGAAAAAAAGACCAGAAAGAGGTAAAAGGAAAAGACAACGAAGAGAAAAGGGAGAGAGCGAGAGAAAACGGCGAGAGGGAAGCGCAAAGAGAAGCGAACGGAGCAAACGAAGAGAGGAGCCAGGACGACCAGACGCAGACACAGGAGAGAAGCGACGCCGCCGACAGAACAACTGGTAAGAGCTCCGACAGGGCCGAACGCCAGGCATGAGAAGAGAGAGAAAACGAACCTGCGACGACGCGGACGCAGCACCGAGAAGCAGAACGGAGACAGACGCCGCCCCAATCGCAGGGAGACAGCGCCGCCGCCGCGCCGCACAGCACGGGAGAGAAGCGAGACGCCCCGCCAAGCCACACGGAGAGCAAGCGGCCTGCAAGCGAAGCACGAGCAGGCAAGAGCTACAAAGGTATGAGAGAGAGACGTCCCAGCACGGAGAGAAGCAGCGCCGGCCGCGCCAGCAAGCAGGCGCCAGCAAACGGGAAAGACAGGCCGAGCCCGCCAGAACGGTAGCAGCAGCAGCGCCGCCTCGCGCCAGCAGGGAGAGTCAGTGCGCCGCCGCCAGACACGGGAGAGATCAGCGCCGCCGCCGCAGCTAGCACGAATAGATATCAGCGCGCGTCACCCATCATGGGTGATATCATCTGCCTCCTGCCTCCCCAGCAACTTTAATGCACGCCCCGCCGGTTGGGGGATGGCGCCTCGCGGCGCCATGTGCCCCCCCCCCATGGCCTCCCCTGCCCGGTCCAGTTGTCCCGGTGCACCCTCGTGGCCCCGCCCGAGGCCGCCGGCGCCCGCCCGCCCCGGCACTCACCGCTCAGACAGCAACACACAGGGCGGCGCTGGGGCTCAGGCGGCGGCCGGCCAGGCCGCCACCATCTCGCGGGCGCTTCAAGTGGCTCCCGCCCCCGATCTCTCTTCCCCCCAATCCCCGCGGCCTTAGCCAGAGGCGTGTTCTTCCGCCTATGACCGTCATCATTCGCGCGCCTCCCTCTCTAGGGGGGGGGGTGACAAAACGACGCGGGAGCCGCGTGGATTGTAGGAAATGGGGGCGGGCCACACTAGAAGTCTAGACAGCGCTCCCGTCTGGGGGGCGCGGGGTCACATGACTGCGGGTGTTATTGGGGGCCCACGCGGAGGTCACCTGGTGTGAATGTAACGTTTCCCGCTCAGGGCGCGTTCACACTGGTGAAATGGGGTCCAAAATCTGAGTAATATTTCGGGTAGAACACGTTGGGGGGTCGTTATGTGCTGGGGTCGTTATGTGCTGGGGTCGTTATGTGCTGGGGTCGGGGGGGGGGGGGCACATACTTTTTTTTGTGTGATACATCAATAAAGCTTCTACCAAGGAATCCTTAAAGGGGCGGTCCCACATTAAATTCATCCCCCAATTATATACATTTCTTCAGTTGCGCCATGTTGTCCCATAGAGACGGTGGGCTGTCCTTGGATACGACTGCACATGGATTCAGCGTTTATTATCACGTGACCTTTTGTTTCTTTGAATCCCTCCACAGCTGCGGCTGTATCCAAGGACAGCAGTCTTCGTTCCTCGGGACAATATGACTACATTAATGGGAAAATTGTCTTCACACGTGCACATTTTTTTAATAACAGAAATGTATATAAATGGGAGATGAACTAAATGTCAGTGCCCGTATGAGAAAACCTCTTTGATGAGATCCTGTCGGTGCGATTTGGGGCATTTAATCACCCATAGGTCCTTGTGGTCCCGTGGTTTAGTGCCCTAAATTGCCCTGAATGAGGTCCCTATAAGAAAAAAGTTATAGCCATAGTATAGCGGCACCATAGTATAGCAGTGCCATAGTATAGCAGTGCCATAGTATAGCGGCACCATAGTATAGCAGTGCCATAGTATAGCAGTGCCATAGTATAGCGGCTCCACAGTATAGCAGTGCCATAGTATAGCAGTGCCATAGTATAGCAGTGCCATAGTATAGCGGCTCCACAGTATAGCAGTGCCATAGTATAGCGGCACCATAGTATAGCAGTGCCATAGTATAGCAGCGCCATAGTATAGCGGCACCATAGTATAGCGGCTCCACAGTATAGCAGTTCCATAGTATAGTAGCGGCACATAGTAAGCAAAGCCACGTATAATTATGCGTGCCATAGTATAGCGGCACCATAGTATAGCAGTGCCATAGTATAGCGGCACCATAGTATAACGGCACCATAGTATAGCGGCTCCACAGTATAGCAGTTCCATAGTATAGCGGCACCATAGTATAGCGGGGCCACAGTATACAGTCCATAGTATAGCGGCACCATAGTATAGTCAGTGCCTAGTATAGCAGTGCCATAGTATCGGCTCCACAGTATGCAGTCCATAGTATAGCGGCACCTAGTATAGCGGGGCCACAGTATAGCAGTGCCCATAGTATAGCCGGAGGCCACAGTGATTAGCGCCATAGTATAGCAGCTCCACAGTATAGCATGCCATATATAAGCGGAGCCACAGAGTAGCAGTGCCATAGTATAGCGGAGCCACAGATACCAGCGCCATAGTATAGCAGCACCATAGTATACAGCGCCATAGTATAGCGGACCACAGTGTAGCAGCGCCATAGTATAGCGGGACACAGTGTACAGCGCCATAGTATAGCGGCACCATAGTGTAGCAGCGCCATAGTATAGGCGCACCATAGTATAGTCGCCAGTATAGCGGGGCCCAGTATAGCAGTGCCATCTTAATAAGCGGACCACAGGTGCAGCGCCATAGTAAGCGCGCACATAGTGTAGCAGCGCATAGTATAGCGGCACCATGTATCTAGCAGCGCCATAGTATAGCGGGGGCCACAGTAATGCAGTGCCATAGTTATGCGTAGCCACAGAGAGCAGTTGCCCATAGTATACGAGCCACAAAGTAGCATGCGCCATAGTATATCAGCACCATAGTATAGCAGCGCATAGTATAGCGAGCCACAGTGTAGCAGCGCCATAGTTATAGCGGAGCCACAGTGTACAGCGCCATAGTATAGCGGCACCATATGTAGCAGCGCCATAGTATAGCGGCACCATAGTATGTCAAGCGCCATAGTATATCGGGGGCCACAGTATAGCATGCCAATAGTATAGCGGAGCCACAGTGTAGCGCGCCATGTATAGCATCTCCACATATAGCAGGCCATAGTATAGCATACGCAATAGTATAGCGGAGCCAGTATAGCGCTCCAAATCGGCAAATGGCACTTTTTTTCCATTTAAAAATTAAACTAATTCTATAAAAGTTACATAGGGGCGCAGCACAGTCCAAAAGTAAAAGCATTGAAAACGTCATCAGAGGCTGCAAAAAATGACGCCACCCCAGCTCCGGCACCGAAGTATGAAAATTATTATTAGCGCCAGAAGACGGCAAAGTGAAGAATTTTTTTTTCTGTACAGGTTTTTTTTGTAAAATGTAAGAAATATAAACCCTCTCAAATGTGTTGGTCTCCATGATTGGTCCTGATCCAAAGAATAAAGTAGACCTGTCATCTGGGGCGCACAGTGAAAGCCGTAAATCCAAGCCCACAAGAAATGGAGCAAATTCGTTTTTTTCATGATTTTCACTGCATTCAAGAATTTTTCCTGCTTCCCCAGTACACTGACATGGAATATTAAAACACCGTCACTATGACGTGCAATGTGTTACACAGAAAACAAGCCTCGCACAGCTCTGGACATGGAAAATGGTTATAGATTTTTGAAGATGGGGAGTGAAACATGAAAATGCAAAAACGAAAAAGGGCCCAGTCCTTAAGGGGGTTAAAGAAAGACAATGGCTACAGACTCAATTACTCAGGATATGAGATATCACAAACTACAGATCCCACATATCAGTTCAAGAAATGGGAAGTTTCAAACACAGTCGACATATTCCTTGGAAGGTAAAAGGCCTTTACCCACGAAATCAGGAGAGTTATGAACCAAGGGTACCAGCACAGCAGCTAGAAGACTCGTTGCACATCTTCTCCGAGCGGACAGAGACATCACCTAATAATACAGAGTATATACACACACTATATAATATATATATATATATAGAATATATAATATATATATACATCTGGGAACCTTCCCATCAGACAATCTCTCATCGTATGTCTCTACTTCAGAAGAGTTCTTCATGTCACAATCAGACGGCTTCCCGCCTATTCCCATCCACCTCCTCCTACCGAAGTGCGCTAGGATAACGCTTCAGACTCGGGCACACTGCATTGCCCTATGTCTGCCATGTAGAAAGTCCTGACAATGGCCTGCAGGGAATTTTATTGACGTATATATACACTCACCGGCCACTTTATTAGGTACACCGTGCCAGCTGCCGTTAACACTTAATTTCTAATCAGCCAATCACATGGCGGCAGTGCATTTAGGATGTAGACATGGTCAACGCATCTCCTGCATTTCTCCCGAGACTCGTATGGGAAGAAAGGTGATTTTGGCCTGTGAACGTGGCATGGTTGTTGGTGCCAGAAGGGCTGGTCTGAGTATTTCAGAAACTGCTAATCTACTGGGATTTTCCGCACACCCATCTCTAGGTTTTACAGAGAATGGTCCGAAAAAGATAAAACATCCAGTGAGCGGCAGTTCTGTGGCAGAATGCCTGTTGATGCCAGAGGTCAGAGGAGAATGGCAGACTGGTTCTAGCGATAGAAAGGCAACAGTGACTCAAATCGCCCCCCGTTACAACCAAGAGCATCTCTGAACGCACAGGACTCCAACTTTGAGGCAGATGGGCTACAGCAGCAGAAGACCACACCGGGTGCCACTCCTTTCAGCTAAGAGCAGGAACTGAATTGACTAACATTTGCACACACTGTGTGATGCCATCATGTCAATATGGACCAAAATCTCTGAGGAACTTCCAGCACCTTTTTGTATCTATGCCACGAAGATTGAGGCAGTTCTGAAGGCAAAAGAGGGTCCACCCGTTACTAGCATGGTGTACCTATAAAGTGGCCTGTTAGTGTACATGTCCTACAGCATCGGACCTGGATGACTCGTTGCTTCCAAGAAAGTTCTGAAATCTTTACCTTCAAAATTATTCTAGATACATTAAAGAACCTCGGCTGTCGTGAAACTCTTAGCCCTCCACGGGCAATAGAAAAGACAGGAATCATCTTTTCTCCCCAGCTTCAGCTCACAAAGATAGATTTAGTGAATATGTGAAGTGGCTATCCTGTTGCCAAGATGTGGATCCAGGATTCCTCGCGGCATGGGTCTATATCTTTATCCCCTTATACTATCTGATATATAAGTATCGTAAGGAAGCTCTTCGTAGAGCTGGGGGTCCATGAAGAGACAACTGGTTTCAGAAGTCAAGGACCACCTCAAGAGAAAATCTATCCTCTTATCAGAGGGAGCTGAATGTTACCGGCTATCAATGTAATACTACCGACCGAGCATCACAATTGCTGGTTCTCCCAGCAACTTACGGGGCACATACCCGGACCGAGGAGTTCACCTTCTTCTTTCTTCCTGGTGCATGTAAGTGCATTGTCCGTGTATAGTGCCTGTGCGGGGAGTCACTAAGATCCTGCGCCCGATACCTGCATGTGTCGCTTCCTCCTCCCGCTCAGGTCCCTGGAGTTCACCTTCTTCTTCCTGGTGCATTAAGTGCATTGTCCGTGATAATGTCTTGTGCGGGAGTCACTAAGATCCTGCGGGCCCGATATCCTGCATTGTTCGCTTTCCCCGCTCAGGTTCCCCGGAGTTCACCCTCTTCTCCTGTGCATTGTAAGTGCGTGTCGTATATGCTGTCGGGGAGTCACTAAGACCCTGCACCTGATATCCTCGGGCATGTTCGCTTCCCCGCTCAGGGTCCCCGAGTTCACCTTCTTCTTCCTGGTGATGTAAGTGCATTGTCCGTGTATAATGCGCTGTGCGGGGAGTCCCTAAGATTCTGCGCCCCGATATCCTGCATGGTGTCGCTTCCTCCTCCCCGCTTTCTCCCTAGGTCCCTGGAGTTCACCTTCTTCTTCCTGGTGCATGTTAAGTGCATTTTCCGTGTATAATGCGCTGTGCGGGGAGCCCTAAATCCTGCACCCGTATATCCTGCTTTGTCTCTTCCCCGCTCAGGTCCCCGGAGTTCACCTTCTTCTTCCTGGTGCATGTAAGTGCATTGTCCTGTATAATGCGCTGTGCGGGAGTCACTAAGATCCTGGCGCCCGATATCCTGCTTGTGCGCTTCCCGCTCAGGTCCCGAGTTCACCCTTCTTCTTCCTGGTGCCATGTAAGTGCATTGTCCGTGTAATGCGCTGTGCGGGGAGTCACTAAGATCCTGCGCCCGATATCTCTGCATGTGTCGCTTCCCCGCTCAGGTCCCCTGAGTTCACCTTCTTCTTCCTGGTGCATGTAAGTGCATTGTCCGGTATAATGCTCTGTGCGGGGAGTCACTAAGATCCTGCACCTGATATCCTGCGTGTCTCTTCCTTCCCCGCTCAGGTCCCCGGAGTTCACCTTCTTCTTCCTGGTGCATGGAGTGACATTGTCCGTGTATAATGCGCTGTGCGGGGAGTCACTAAGATCATACGCCCGATATCCTGCATGTGTCGCTTCCCCGCTCAGGTCCCCGAGTTCACCTTCTTCTTCCTGGTGCATGTAAGTGCATTGGATGCAACAGAATTTGAAAGTTAAATCCGGTGTTCAGTCCCAATCAGTTGGATTGTTGGACGGCTGCCCCCCGATTTCTGTCGCATGAAAGCTGGCACAGCTGCGCTAAAATCTGATTGCGTGCGACACAATCGCCTGTTAAATACCTGTCCCAGAGGTGCAAATCCCGAAAACATCGGAAAATCTGACGAAAGTGCGGCCGCAGACCCTTAGTAAATAAGCTCCACTGTGTTACAAGTAAGGAAGGTTCCTGAAATTCCCAACTTGCTGGAGAATAAAAGAGGACATTGCCCTAGGCAGAGGTGAATCTTCAGTCATTCACTTTACTTGCATCCAGAACACTTCCTATACTTGCTGTGTATGATTTGTATGGCCACAGACACGTGGATTTTCGCTACAAGAAAACAATGATGATTTGTCCAGTACTTCATTCCTATGGCTTAAAAACGGCCAGGAGAGCCCTCAGTCACCATACAACTCCAATACCTTCCTGGGTGTTACCATTGGTACTTTTTGAGAAACAAAACTTCTTTGATTCCCGGCACAGGCTGGCCTTATCATGTTTTATTTAAACGTTCTTGGTGGCCATGACACCATCCAGAGGACTGAGAGCTCAAGCGCTGTCCTTCAAGGATCCCTGACCACGTACAGATCCTATAGACGACGATCATTTACACATACAGCACCTCTACAGGCTTCATCCTTAGGTTGTACAGTCTCTAACATTCAACGGGAATCTTTCCTAACCCATAGATGGTCGTCAGAGAGCGTTACACGCTCTGGATGTCAGGACGCCTGTAATAACCTAATCTGGAGGTAACTTGTTCCTTCAAATCTTACAGACTTATTGTGTATCCAATGTTATGGATCTTCAAAAAGTAATAAAGATCAGCAAATGTCCAGATGGTCAAAAATCCAGATTATAATGTCTGGGAGTCTCTCAGGACAGGAATTTCCTGACCAGATGATGTTTTGTCACTTGCTCCACATCAGCATCTGGGCTAATTCTGTATATCATGTCTGCAGAGCAGCCACAGAGTTTTTCTTTATCCACATCTCTAAATCTCTACAGGATGGACATCTCTGCCTCTAAGGATTCAGCTTTTCTACAAAGTTTCGAGTAAAGCTCCCAATACATCCTGCTTTGTGGCTGTTCGGCAGACAAAATGAAAGACTGAAATTTGCTTACCAAAATTTTGTTGAGGCAGCACATCTTCCCACCTTTTGATATACATTTTATTAGACTTTATACCATACAAGGTTGTTGTGCGCTCCGATGCCTTAGATAGCTGAAGTCTGCCAAGTTATAACGATTTACTGTACTACATACTACTGCTTTGTTCTGACGACATCCCATGTGTATGGCCTCACAGACTCATAAAAATGGAATATTGTGAGCAAATATCTAATGGATCTCTAGAGTTATTCTAGCAGTTTTCCTTCTTTCCAGGTCTTTAATGGGCTCGGTAAGGTGGATTACATCGGCTTCTCCACCGGCCACAATCCCCACTATTATTGTACACGTTCTTGCAGTGTTTCCAATCCAACGTCATACTTTGCAGCTGTTCAAACCAAACCTAGTGAACAACTCCGGTCTTCCCCTCATCCCTACCCTTTCTTTCCCTTATCCCCCTTTTGGGTCTATATCACCCACTGTTTATGTGAAGGGTCATATTGTTTTTTTTTTAATTTCAATAAATATAGTTAAAAAAAGTCATAGTATAAACCTCTGCAAAAGATCATTTTGTCCTGGTCATAGTTCAGAGACCACCGAGGATGAAGAGTCGGGGCATCTCTAGGGGGTCAATGCCTTCCGCGTTGACATAAACCTCTCAACATATGTTGGTTAAACAGACGTTGGTCTCGTAAATGTCATCCCCAGAGCCGAAGCATCTGAGGTAGGTGAAGTCTTTATGAGAAAAGCTTGGTAAAGTGTCTCAATTCATTTTACCACAATTTAATACAAGGACCAGACGAGCCCCTCGAAGAGTCACTTCTTCTTAAACTGAATCCTGCTTTTGTAGGATACATCCCACGCTAACGTCACTTAGGATAAATAGGATTAGGATTAAAATTAAGGATCGTTACAACTCATCAAGGAAGAAGATGTCAAACGTGAGGTCTTCTCTGGAGAACCGGCTCTCTCTTTAAGGAACTGGAATTCGCCCCAGAGGGAAAATAATGAGACAATCTTTGGGATCAAAGGCCTTCAAAGTGGTCTACCTCTGATAGCTCTATCTATAATCAGCCGATCACTTCAGAGAGCGATCTTCGTGGATTATTAATGAGGACCATTACAAGGAAAAACTTGGTCAAACACTAATCTCTCAATCCAGAGAGCGCGGCTGCTTGTTTCGAAGTCTGATCACAATACCAGGAACTGCCCAGAAGAAGAAGAAGAATGGACCTGTATTATAGCCTTCAAAATAGATGCTACCCTTATGTCATTGCTAACTAAGAGAGCTTCCTATAGATCTGGACATTGAGAGCTATCCAGACCGTGTACAAGCGTGGAATATCATCGGGGTTCTTGTAGGGAATCCTGTAATAGGGCAACGGCTTTTACCCACAAAGGTGAAATCGTTCTCAATTTGGCCAATATCATGTATGATGGGGTTGGCGGCCTCTCAGGCGGATACATGAGTAGTGGGGGCTGCTGTAGACCGTCCCCAGAAATGAACATTATCTTCTGGAAGCCAGTTATATGGTGTCCTCTATAGTGTTGTTTACTCAAACTCTGAGCCTTCCGAGAATCAAGTATACTTAAAACTGAGAGAATTGATTATTTTACTCGACCACCAATGCCTGGAATATATAAAACAGTGTATGTCACAAGAGGATGGCCCATATCCAGCCAACGTTACCACAAACAACCAGCTCGTCTCCACAATTACTGCTCTGGTTCCCAAAGAGAAGTTTTCCAATATCAAGGAACAGGTTCATTTTCTATCTCCTCTTCCTGCCTTTGTATATAAGAAGTTACTTACAGGAAAATATATTTACACGATTGATCTGGATCAAAAGGTGTACATGCCTCAAACCTTTATATCCTGACAAGAGACCTAATCAGCACTCGCCAAACCTCTCATACGTCAGGAGAGGCGAATGGCAAGCATCCAATATTTAACGACCCAGTAAAGGAGAGTTGTCTCTGCTATAGATTTGATGACGATCCCATGGAGGATCATTACGGTGTCTCTTTTCTAAGCAAGGTACACGCAGTATTGCATTTCTATTTTGAAGAGGACAATCCTGTCTACATCCACAGTGTCTATACGTTACTGCAAAGAGATTGTCTCACATCCCAGCGAATCCTCAAATCAGACTATGGGGTTACACCGGACCACTTCTTTATACTATTCAAGGTAAACTTTGTGAAGCTCTTCAACAATTTGGGGCAGATTACTTACCCGCTCCTTTCGCGTCCAGCGGCGTGTTCTCTGTGGTGGATTCGGGTCCGGACGGAATTTTTAAGGTAGTTCCCCGATGTCCACCAGGTGGCGCTGCTGCGGCTGAAGTTCCCTGAACGCACTGGAATACACCGGGGCCGGGCTGAGTAGGTAGTGCAAGCTCCGCAACACATTTTTTTTTAAATGCCGCAATTATTCCGAATCCGTCGAGTTTTCGTTCAGCCACGCCCCCCCATTTCTGTCGCGTGCATGCCGGTGCCGATGCAACACATCCGATCGCGTCGGCAAAATCCAGCAATTCGGGAAATCGGCGCAAATCGGAAAAATTCGGGTAAACCATCAGAAAACACGAATCGGGCCCTTAGTAAATGAACCCCCTTATCTTGGGCAGTGCGTTTTAGATAGGTGCACTAAGGACTTGGGGCCATTTACTTACCCGGTCCAGTCGCGATCCACGGCGCGTTCTCTGACGAGGATTTGGGTCTGCCGGATTCAATAAGGTCCGTGCGCCCAATGTTCAGCAGGTTCGCTGCTCGCAGCGAGGTCCGCCGAGTTCACCTTTGCAATTGAGAGTATGTGCAGTGATCTCTGCGGTTCAAGTCAGCTCCTCGGGAATCCCTGCACAGTGCTTAGTTTTCACACAGCATACACTTCATGTACCTGTTTTACTGATGGTTTCTACACTTATTATACATGCTACACATTCCCTCTGGTATGTCCTCTATGCAGTGTTCAGTAAAATTACTTGTAGGAGTCTCACCAGATTAGCTACTAATTACTGAAAGGGAGAACACGGGTCTTGGAAGTGAGGGGCAACTCTTTGACTCAGCACAGGCACATACAGGAAAGGTAAACCTCTGCCCTCTTCAACCGATGGTGAGAAAGATTTTGACAAGCAACTCAAAGCAAAATGCAAAACTTTGGAAAGAAAATAGATAAGGAACACAATATGGGCAATCACGGTTGTGTGTTTAAAAACCATGGGGGGGATTTTGTTAAAAATCATTATAACCTCCGGAGTTACATTGAAGACAAATTGTGTTTCATGCCTCCTAAGCAGCTCAGGCAGTTATCAGTAGCGTTTCTGTGAGGACTCAAACATCGCAGAAACCTATAATAGACAGAACTGGAAGCTGCAGAGAGCTCTACCTCATATGACCACATAGGGAACGGCACATCCAGATGGACCCAACTGGAGAGGTCAAGGCAGGGGATGTCCATGCCAAGCAATAAAAGGAAACAAGAACAGATTTTAAAGTATTTTATTTTCTGATATAAATCAAATTATGTCACATGAAGGTGAAGGTGCCACAGAAAAAACCCCAAACCAGAAAGAGCAGCAACTTCATGACTTCAAAGAGTCCCCCCCCCCCCCCCCACCCGAAGAACATAGATGGGGGCAGATAAGAAGCACAAGGAACGGAGCCGTCAGTATCAAGAGATTATTGCACGCGCAGGCCCTAGAGGCGCGCAGATCCGTCCTAAGGGCACGAGGCTCGAGTTTTCATCAGTTAGATGACAGAGGACCATGCATCATGTCGGGTTCTTACCCAGAAAAATGGAGTGAAGCAAAAAGACGACAGGTTGACAACCAGGACGGTGGAAATTTATTAATAAAGTGCTACTACCCCAACGGACTAATTCCTCCCCCCCCCACCGATTTACAATGAAGACCCACAGTCCTTGTATAGAGGAAGCTTCATCCATGCCGGTGATTACACCCACAGAGTAATTCAGTAACCCAAAGCAGCAATTCAGCAATCACATGCAGACTCCGACAAGGAAACCTGCACGTAACGTTTCCCTACAACCAACGGGAAGGGGGGGTCGGAGGTATTTAGTTTAATGAGGACCACAAGGGAAGAACTTGTGACATCAATGGTACCTCGGTACTGACCCGACGATGTCACAGAACTAGGTGGAGTTGGTTTTTGGTGAGGAATTTGTAGTGAACGATGGATCACACAACGAGGCTGTTAGTATATCACACGGTCTATACGACATCAAGGGGCTATTGCTACAATCGTTATAGGCTTAATAATGGAGGTTGTAGTGTATATGATAGGGGAATTAAGTCAACGACAAGTGGCTTTGTGATAGGTGCAATGATGAGGTTTGTATGTTTCTAGTAGTATAGGGCATGATTGTGTAGTGTTGTCATTGTAGGTTCAGTCAGTTAGTTTATTACATTAGGGCAGGTTGGGGAGTGTCGTAGGTTTCTCCATTACCGCTAAGCATATGATGAGGCCGATGCTGGAAATGTAAAGTGAGCGGTGATCGGATCTCGCTTCATCTTTGTGGATTGTAAAACTCCGAATCCCATAATATGATTCGTGTTCATCCAAGTCATGGGGGGGGTGGGTGGATGGAGGGGCTTTTATAATCAAGACTATTTACAGGCTGGGTGGCCAATGGGGCCGTTCAGGAAGAGAGTGCGAGGAGTTTATTCTGGGGCTGTTAAGGTTCTCCCATCGTCCACGACTGGATATTAGCTGTGAACGACAGATCAATGTTGCTGGCGCTCAAGCCCCGACTTTCGACAGAAGTTCTGAGACTCTGGAAACAGAACAAAAGGTTTTATTAAATCCCCCACATTGTACTTATGCCGAGTTAGCCCCCGTACTGTGCGGAGCAGCGGCACACTTACCTGGAAGGTCTCATCGCGGGATTTGTTGAGATAGTTCGGAGGCGGCTCGTTTCATACTGTCGGAAAAACAAAGAAGAGTTGTAGCCGCGACGTAAAGTTTGTCTCGTGCTCGTTACATTTATACTTTGTGTTTGTGTGATAATTACTTGTGTTTCGTGGTTCCGGAGGCGTCGTTCCTTGTAGCTTTCTTCACCAACATTTCGCTGCTCCTCCGTAGCACATCTCGTATCTTACCCAGAGACCCTGAGCGTCGGAGAGTTCCCACGGCCATCCTGTAACAACACAACGCAACCCTCACCCGCAAATGTAGTCGCAACGTACACTACTGATCATCACACGGCCCCTGCCTGTAACAGCACTCCAACCCTTGCACTGCACATTATCAGCAACGACACTTCTGCACACACCGCCCTCCTGTAACGCACGCAAACCTCACCGCAAATGTTCACAACGTACACTTACTGATCATCACTCGGCCCCCTCCTGTAACGCACGCAACCTCACTCAACCGCAAATGTTATCACAACGTACCTTACTGATCATCAATTACAGGCTCTCCTGTAATACGCAACGCAACCTACCTCACCGCAAATGTATCCAACGTCCTTACTGATCACACGGCCCCTCCTTTAACGGCAACGCAAACCTCACCGCAAATGTAATCACCACGTACCTTACTGATCATCACAACAACACGCGCCCTCGTGAACCAATGCAAACCTCACCGCAAATGTATCGCAACGTACACTTACTGATCATCACACGGCCCCTCCTGTAACACAACGCAACGCAAACCTCACCGCAAATGTTCGCATACTACACTACTGTATCATCACACGGCCCCTCCTGTACACAACTCAACGCAACACTCACCGCCAAAATTATCGCAAACGTACACTTACTGATCATCCAACAGGCGGCTCTCGCGTAAGGCAACGCATACCTCACTGCAAATTATCACACCACTTACACTCTGATCATCACACCCCACACGGCTCTCCTGTAACACAACGCAACCCTCACCGCAACTGTATCGCAACGTACACTTACTGATCATCACACAGCTCTCTTGTAACACAAAGCAACGCAAACCTCACCGCAAATGTATCGCAACGTACATTTACTGATCATCACACTGCCCCCTCCTGTAACACAACGCAACGCAAACCTCACCGCAAATGTATCGCAACGTACACTTACTGATCATCACACGGCCCCTTCTGTAACGCAACGCAACCCTGACCGCAAATGTATCACAACGTACACTTACTGATCATCACACGGCCCCTCCTGTAACGCAACGCAACGCAAACCTGACCGCAAATGTATCACAACGTACACTTACTGATCAGCCACAGGCCCCTCCTGTACCAAGCACCCTCACCGCAAATGTATCACAACGTACCCCTTACTGAATCATCACACGGCTCCCTGGTAAACGCAACGCAAACCTCACTGCAAATGTATCACAACGTACACTTACTGATCATCACACGGCTCTCCTGTAACACAACGCAACCCTCACCGCAACTGTATCGCAACGTACACTTACTGAGCATCCACGCCTCTTGTAACACAAAGCAACGCAAACCTCATCACCGCAAATTTATCGCAACGTACACTTACTTGATCAATCAATCGCTCTCCTGTAACGCAACGCAACCCTCACCGCAATGTATCACAACTCACCCTTACTGATCCTCACAACACGCTCTCCTGTAACGCAACGCAAACCTCACCGCAAATGTACACACGTACACTTACTGATCACACCCGGCCTCCTGTAACGCACGCAAACCTCACCGCAAATTATCACAACGACACTTACTGATCATCACACAGCCCCTCCTTGTAACGCAACACAAACCTCACCGCAAAATGTATCGCAACGTACATTTACTGAGCAATCCACACGGTGCCCCTCCTGTAACATACAACCACGCAAACCTCACCAACACCTGTACCGCAACTTAACAATTACTGATCATCACACGGCCCCTCCTGTAACACAACGCAACGCAAACCCACTGACTGCAAATGTTCGCAAACGTAACACTACTGATCATCACAACACATATCCCACAACTGCCCCCCTGTACGCAACACAAACCTCACCGCAAATGTATCTGCAACGACACTTAACTGATCATCAACACGGCTCTCCTGTACACAACCAAACTCTCACCGCAAAATGTATCCACGTACACTACTGATCATCACACCGGCCCCTCCTGTAACCACACGCAAACCTCAACCCTCAACGCAATGTATCGCAACGTACACTTACTGATCACACGGCCCCTCCTGTAACGCAACGCAAACCTCACCGCAAATGTATCACAACGTACACTTACTGATCATCACACGGCTCTCCTGTAACGCAACGCAAACCTCACCGCAAATGTATCACAACGTACACTTACTGATCATCACACAGCCCCTCCTGTAACGCAACGCAAACCTCACCGCAAATGTATCACAACGTACACTTACTGATCATCACACGGCTCTCACGCAACGCAAACCTCACCGCAAATGTATCGCAACGTACACTTACTGATCATCACACCACACGGCTCTCCCTGCAACGCAACGCAAAACCCACGCAAATGTATCGCACGTACATCTTCTGATCATCCACGCTCTCCTGTTACCAACGCAAACCCTCACCACTAAAATGTTCGCAACTACACTTACTGATCATCACAGCCCCGTCTCTCTCTGTAAACACAACGCAACCCTCACCGGCAAATGTAGCACACGTACACTACGTCGATCATCACAACGGGCCCCCCTCCTGAACACAACCAACACAAACCTCAACCGCAATGTATCTGCAACGTACACTTACTGATCTCACACAGCCCCTCCTGTACGCAACCCAACCCTCAAACCTCAACCGCAAATGGATCACAACGTACACTTACTGATCATCCCAACACGGCTCTCACGCAACGCAAACCTCAACGCAAATGTTCGGGCAACCGTACACTTACTGATCATCACACAAACAACACGGCTTCTCCTGCAACTCAAAACGCAAACCTCACCGCCAATGTAATCGCAAGTACCCTTCTGATCATCACACGGCTCTTCTCCTGTAACGCAACGCAACCTCACGCACATTATCGCAACGTACACTTACTGATCATCACACACGGCTCTCGCAACGCAACGCAAAACCAACCCGCAATGTATCACAACGTACTGACTGATCTCACACTGCTCTCCCTCCTGCACGCAACGCAAACCTCACCGCAAATGTATCGCAACGTACACTTACTGATCATCACACGGCTCTCCTGTAACGCAACGCAACCCTCACCGCAAATGTATCGCAACGTACACTTACTGATCATCACACGGCTCTCCTGTAACGCAACGCAAACCTCACCGCAAATGTATCGCCCCAACTGAACACTGTACTGATCATCACCACGGCCCCTCCCTGTAACAAACGCACGCAAACTGACCGCAAATGTATCACAACGTACAACTTACTGATCATCACAATCACACGGCCCTCGTGTAACACTAATGCAACCTCCCCGCAATGGTATCGCACGTACCACTTCGATCATCACAAACGGCTCTCCTGTAACACACCGCAACGCAAACCTCA
The DNA here is from genome assembly GCA_019512145.1 of Engystomops pustulosus. Lineage (NCBI taxonomy): Eukaryota > Metazoa > Chordata > Amphibia > Anura > Leptodactylidae > Engystomops > Engystomops pustulosus. The sequence goes on along the minus strand of WNYA01000777.1, from coordinate 57,398 downwards.
CCGCAATGTATCGCAACCGACCACTTACTGATCATCAACAACGGCCCCTCCTGTAAACGCAACGCAACCTCACCGCAATGTATCACAACCTACACACACATCGTAACCAAGAATATCACTGCTCTCCATCACAAAGAAAAGCATCGCACTCTTCAAACATGTGATGTCAATTTTAAGTGATTTATCCTCTAGTGCACATGTGGGGCTACACCTCACCCGCTGCCAATGATACACCCTATAATGTGACTAAGGTACGGAAGGCTCAAGGGTGATGTCACAACGACAAACGTGGACCGACTACGATCTGCAATTGCATGGCTGAGTCTCTGTAGTCAGTGCCGAGCACCGGACAGGAGTGTGGGTAGAGTTTGTTATTTTAAGACTCCTCCGGGCCCCGATCGATAAAAACACCTAATCTCCGACAACCCGTTAACATTCAGTCTCAGCTTCAGTCGGGAAGAATCAACCAATGATTTGCTGATTCTCTCTACCATAGTGTATAAAAATATATAATTTCAACTCTGCATCAAAAGTATGGAGGTGCTATCATGTTTCTTTAGTTGTAGACCAGCCTTACACCCCCCTACACATGACACGGCTATCCGTATAACAACAAGCATATAATCGTCCTACTACAGCATAAACCTGACACCCTGTGTGATCACTCTCCTCCTCTATAGTTATTGCCTTAAGGCATCACAACCTACACGACTCTGCACGTATCACTGTTCTGTCCTGTCATCATCCGGCACCGAGCTGCCATCTTGTAACACAATACACACCTCATCAAAAACAGATCACTGCCGGCTGTAACAAGACACGCACCACACCCGGGACTGTAACACAAATCACAACATTTGAACAGCCTGAATACAACGTCTAAAAAACCGCGTCGATACTCTACCCTAATCTAACCCCTGGGAATCCAACCAGACATGGAAACAGCAGCGTGTATCAGTTTCTCCTCCATAAAAATGAAGAACAATGGCCACCCTGGTCCCTGGGCTCGGATCTTTAAGGTTTATCCGTGTTACAGATCTGAAAGGCATCATACGAGGTCTCAACGCGTCGTCTTTTTCTCTTCAACAAATACTTTTATGAGTATCACATTTGTTAAGTCCTGTAACCTACTCAGTAGCAGATGATAATATAGGCCCAATCTTCAGGCCACCGATGACCTTCACCCACGAAATCCGACATCTGTTTCCCTGCTCTTATTTACACACAAGAGCCATTTCAGGAATATTGACGGTCCCCAAAGTCCGGAAATCAACAGACTGAAGCAAGCAGAAGGGGCGAATTCCCCAAGAATTGGATTCTAGAACAGATGTGGCGGCGATTCCAGAGACCTGAGCCATCACAAGCCTGGTCCCCTGGCATTGTACCATGAAGGTGTCGTCCCGAAGAGAACTACCCAACAAAACAATAGTCATGGCCTCCACAAGTTGTGTACATATCTGCTGTGATCAGTCATTGCTCGGGTTTGGTAGACATAACCTAGAACCTGAGTGTGATGCACCTTCCTCACTTCAGGACCTTCACTCACCAATGTATTATGGTTTTGTTTTGTGATCATAAATCAGACCCAATTACCCTCTTGACGTCCCTGACACTGCTGGGATTGTTGCAGTGGATAATTAAGTAGGTTATGAAAAACGTAGAAAAAGAAACCCAGGGATCGGTGCATACCGAAAATGTGAAGCTTTACGACAACCACTCATCGAAATCATCTCTTCTGTGTGGACATTCCGAACTATTAAAAAACTTTAACACACGCTACAACAATCTTTGATTCTGTACGGATTTTTAGACTAAACTCTGCATAAAAGTCTTACTTACTTTATAATTGCAAATACATTCATAACAAAGAAGTTTCAAAGAAAACAAAACTGCAAAATATTAAAAAAAAAACGTCAGTGTCATATAAATATTGTAGAGGCGAAGAACATGGAGACGAGCAAGAAGATTCGGATCATCCAAGTGGCGAGCTCGAGAGGAAAGGGCGATAAGCCGATGTACAGAGAGCAGGAGGACAAGTAGCAGAAGTAGAAAGAGCAGGAGGGGGCGAGCACGGGAAGCACAGAGAGCAGGAGGGGGTGAGCACGGGAGCACAGAGAGCAGGAGGGGCGAGCACGGGACGCACAGAGAGCAGGAGGGGGCGAGCACGGTAAGCACAGAGAGCAGGAGGGGGCGAGCACGGGAAGCACAGAAGCAGGAGGGGGCGAGAGCAGTGACGTACAGAGAAGCAGGAGGGGGCGAGCACGGGAAGCACAGAGAGCAGGAGGGGACAAGTGCAGGAAGTAGAAAGAGCAGGAGGGGGCGAGCACGGGAAGCACAGAGAGCAGGAGGGGACAGTGGCAGGGAAGTAGAAGAGCAGGAGGGGTCGAGCCGACGCACAGAGAGCAGGAGGGGCGAGCACGGTACCACAAGAGCAGGAGGGGGCGAGCACGGGAAGCACAGAGAGCAGGAGGGGGCGAGCACGTGAAGCACAGAGAGCAGGAGGGCGAGCACTTGTAGAACTTTTCATCACACAAACCACAGTCCAAATCCATCGGATCATCCCGACGGCGATCCCCGGAAATGGCGGAAAACCCAACGTAAATGCGGCAGCGGGACCTTAGTAAATAAGCCCCATGGAGTTATGTCAGGACTGGTCTACAGGACTAGGACAACCCCTTTAAATCCCAAGAACAATAATGGGATGATAGTGGAGTCACAGTGAGATGCTACATGAGCCTCTGCGCCCCCTAGTGGCCGCCTCTGTGTACTGCACCTTTATATATTATATTCTGAGTCGCTGTATTGAACTCTAACTCCGACTAATCAGTAAGACTGGACACGGCGCAGGCGCGACACAAAACTGGCGCAAACGCTAATGCAAAGACACAAAACTGGCGCAAACCCAATGCAAAGACAGAAAACTGGTGCAGCCACAATAACAGATGTCCATGATTGGACTCCAGCAGCTCATTCACAATACAGGCGGTCCCCTACTTGAGAACACTCGACTTACAGACGACCCCTAGTTACAGACGGTCCTCTGGTAATTGGTAATTAATAATCAGCTATAACAGTTATCACAGGCGTCTGTAATGAAGATTTAGTGTTATTCCTGGTTCTTATGAGAACACAACATTTCTAAAATCCAAATGTCACAGAGACTAAAAAAGTTCTGTCTGGAGCTACAATTATAAAGTATACAGGTCCGACTTACATACAAATTCAACTTAAGAACAAACCTACAGACCCGATCTTGTATGTAACCCGGGGACTGTCTGTAATTATGGCGGCTTTACCTGCAAACAGTTTTTTTTCGGTAAGTTTTTGATTTTGGGGTTTTTTAGGTATAAAGGGAACAGAAGGAAAGAAGAGGAAAGTGAACAAGATACCAGCGACCACATCTACTCCCCTGCAGCTCACACTGGGCACATTTACTGACCTGTTCTGTTGACGCCGCCGAACCGGGATGTCCGACCAGGATTTGGAGCTGCCGCGATTCACTAAGATCGTGCGTCCAATTTCCTGCATGTGTCGCTTCCCCGCTCAGGTCCCCGGAGTTCACCTTCTTCTTCCTGGTGCATGTAAGTGCATTGTCCGTGTATAATGCGCTGTGCGGGGAGTCACTAAGATCCTGCGCCCGATATCCTGCATGTGTCGCTTCCCCGCTCAGGTCCCCGGAGTTCGCCTTCTTCTTCCTGGTGCATGTAAGTGCATTGTCCGTGTATAATGTGCTGTGCGGGGAGTCACTAAGATCGTACGCCCGATATCCTGCATGTGTCGCTTCCCCGCTCAGGTCCCCGGAGTTCACCTTCTTCTTCCTGGTGCATGTAAGTGCATTGTCCGTGTATAATGCGCTGTTCTCGATGGACGGTCGTGGAGACTATTTGCATCACTATAATTTTCCGACGGCCCCACTGACACAAGGATCTTTACCCGATTTAACCTATAATCGACGTGCATGAAGAGACCAAGATCAACCCATTGGCAACGATGAGAACTTACACTTCCACTTAGTGGACGACATAGTAACCGCCGTGTTTACGGCCACTCATTCCATCTGTAAATAAAACTCTGGTTAGCACAGATAAAACTAGGCAATAATGTATTGTGACCCGATCCCATGAACCGCGACCAGACAAGTCCAAAGTTAAAGGCCAAGGTAGTTGATATCCCGGGTCAAAAGGATGGCCGGCTAATGGATGTGCGTGAACCCCTTAACTGATCATAAAAGTATGTGCACAGAATCCTCACCCCAATCAGGAAGAATGGTTAAATGAGATGACACAATTGCGGAGAACTGCCCTCAAAAGTGTAGATCTACTTCGGAGATGGACTATGGTGAAAAATAGTAGCATCATAATTCAACAGACTCGTGTTATCTCACTACTCTGGAGACTCTAATAAAACGATATCACTACAGTAGTACGCAAGGGTATATGTACAAAATAGGATACGAACGCGTGAGTCACAAGTAAGTCGGAGTCACTAGATCCTCACCTGATATCTGCATGTGTCTCTTCCCCGCTCAGGTCCCCCGAGTTCACCTTCTTCTTCCTGGTGCATGTAAGAGCATTGTCCGTGTATAATGCGTTGTGCGGGAAGTCACGAAGATCGTGCTCGTAATAACCTGCATGTGTAACTTCCCCGCTCAGGTTCCCGGAGTTCACCTTCTTCTTCCTGGTGCATGTAAGTGCATTGGATGCAACAGAATTTGAAAGTTAAATCCGGCACTCAGTCCGAATCAGTTGGATTGTCGGACGGCTGCCCCCCGATTTCTGTCGCATGAAAGCCGGCACAGCCAAAATCTGATTGCGTGCGACACAATTGCCTGTTAAATACCTGTCACAGAGGTGCAAATCCCGAAAACGTTGGAAAATCCGACGAAAGTGTGGCCGCGGACCCGTCGTAAATAAGCCCCACTGTGTCACAAGTAAGGATGGTTCCTGAAATTCCCAACTTGCCGGAGAATAAAAGATGACATTGCCCTAGACAGAGGTGAATCTTCAGTCATTCACTTTACTTGCATCCAGAACACTTCCTATCTTTGCTGTGTATGACAGAAGTTTGGATGTCTACAGACATGTGGATTTTCGATACAAGACAACAATGGATGAGTTGTCTTCAGTACTTCAATTCCTATAGGCCAGGAGAGCCCTAAGGCTAGCCATACAACATCCAATACCTTCCTGGGTGTTACCATTGGTACTTTATGGAGAAACAAAACTGTCTTTGAGTCCTCGGCACAGGCTGGCCTTATCATGTTTTATTTAAAACGTTCTTGGTGGCCATGACATCATCTAGGAGGACTGGAGAGCTCAAAGCGCTGTCCTTCAAGGATCCCTGCCCACGTACAGATCCTATAAGACTGCATCATTTCCCATACAGCACCTCTACAGCCTTCATCCCTTAGGTTCTACAGTCTCTAACATTCAACTGGAAATCTTTCCTAACCCGATAGATGGTCGTCAGAGAGCGTTACACGCTCTGGATGTCAGGACGCCTGTAATAACCTAATCTGGAGGTGACTTGTTCCTTCAAATCTACAGACTTATTGTGTATCCAATGTTATGGATCTTCAAAAAGTAATAAAGATCAGCAAATGTCCAGATGGATCAAAAATCCAGATTATAAGATCGTTGGGAGTCTCTCAGGACAGGAATTTCCTGACCAGATGATGGTTTTGTCCACTTGCTCCACATCAGCATCCTGGGCTGAATTCTGTATATCATGTCTGCAGAGCAGCCACAGAGTTTTCTCTTTATCCACATCTATAAATCTCTACAGGATGGACATCTCTGCCTCTAAGGATTCAGCTTTTCTACAAAGTGTCGAGTAAAAGCTCCCCAATACATCCTGCTTTGTGGGCTGTCGGACAGACGAAAAGGAAAGACTGAAATTTGCTTACCAAAATTTTGTTGAGGCAGCACATCTTTCCCACCGTTTGATATACATTTCTATTATCTTTATACCATACAAGGGTTGTGTGCGCTCCTGCCTTATATAGCTGAAGTCTGCCAAGGTATTAACGGATTTACTGTCTACTACTGCTTTGTTCTGACGACATCCCATGTGTATGGCCTCACAGACTCATAAAAATGGAAATATTGGTGAGCAAATATCTATGGATCTCTAGAGTTATTCTAGCAGATTTCCTCTCTTCCAGGTCTTTAATGGGCTCGGATAAGGTGGATTACATCGGCTTCTCCACCGGCCACAATCCCCACTATTATTGTACACGTTCTTGCAGGTGTTTCCAGATCCAACGTCATACTTTGCCGCTGTCAAACCAAACCTAGTGAACAACTCCGGTCTTCCCCTCATCCCCTACCCTTTCTTTCCCTTATTCCCCCTTTGGGGTCTATCACCCACTGTTTATGTTGAAGGGTCATATTTTTTTTTTTTAATTTCAATAAATATAGTTAAAAAAAGTCATAGTATAAACCTCTGCAAAAGATCATTTTGTCTGGTCATAGGATCAGGAGACCACCAGAGGATGAAGAGTCGGCATCTCTAGGGGGTCAATGGCCTTCGCGTTGACATAAACCTTCTCAACATTGATGTTGGTTAAACAGACGTTGGTCTCTAAATGTCATCCCAGAGCCGAATCATCTGAGGAGGTGAAGTCTTTATGGGAAAGGCTTGGTTAAAGTGTCTCAATTCATTTTACACAATTTAATACAAGGACCAGGAGCCCCTCGAAGAGTCACTTCTTAAACTGAATCCTGCTTTGTAGGATACATCCCAGAGCTAAGACTTAGGATAAATAGGATTAGGATTAAAATTAAGGATCGTTTACAACTCATCAGAGGAAGAAGATGGTCAAACGTGAGGTCTTCTCTGGGAGAAAACGGCTCTTCTCTTTAAGGAACTGGAATTCGCCCAGAGGGAAAATAATGAGACAATCTTTAAGGGATCAAAGGCCTTCAAAGTGGTCTACCTCTGATAGCTACTTATCTATAATCAGCCGGATACTTCAGAGAGCCGGATCTTCATGGATTATTAATGAGGACCATTACAAGGAAAAACTTGGTCAAACACTAAATCTCTTCAATCCAGAGAGCGCGGCTTAGCTTGTTTAAGAAGTCTGATCAGAATACCAGGAGACTGCCCAGAAGAAGAAGAAGAATGACCTGTATTATGGCCTTCAAAATAGATGCTACCCTTATGTCATTGCTACTAAGAAGAGCTTCCTATAGATGCTGGACATGGGATGAGGCTATCCAGACCGTGTACAGAGCGTGGAATATCATCGGGTCTCTTGTGGAGTGGATCCTGTAATAGGGCAACGGCTTTTACCCACAAAGGTGAAATCGGTTCTCAATTTGGCCAATATCATGATGATGGGGTTGGCGGCCTCTCAGGCGGATACATTGAGTAGTGTGGATGCTGTAGACCGGTTCCCCAGAGAATGAACATTATCTTCTGGAAGCCAAGTTATATGGTGTCCTCTAGTGTTGTTTACATCAAACTCTGAGCCTTCCGAGAATCAAGTATACTTAAAACTGAGAGAAATTGATTAATTTTTACTCGACCACCCAATGCCTGGAATATATAAAATCAGTGTATGTCACAATAGGATGGCCCATAATCCAGCCAACGTTACCACAAACAACCCCCAGCTCGTCTCCACCATTACTGCTCTGGGTTATCCCAAAAGAGAAGTTTTCCAATATCAAGGATACAAGGTTCATTTTCTTATCTTCCTGCCTTTGTATATAATGAAGTTACTTACAGGAAAATTATTTTACACGATTGATCTGGATCAAAAGGTTTACATGCCTCAAACCTTTATATCCTGACAAGAGACCTATCAGACTCGCCAAACCTTCTCAGACAGTCAGGAGAGGCGAATGGCAAGCATCCAATATTTAACGACCCATGTAAAGGAGAGTTGTCTCTGCTATAGATTTGATGACGATCCCATGGAGGATCATTACGGTGTCTCTTTTCTAGAAGCAAAGGTACAGCAGTATTGCATTTCTATTTGAAGAGGACAATCCTGTCTACATCCACAGGTGTCTATACGGTTACTGCAAAGAGATTGTCTCACATCCCAGCGAATCCTCAAATCAGACTATGGGGGTTACCGGACCACTTCTTTATACTATTCAAGGTAAAACTTTGTGAAGCTCTTCAGAACATATTGGGGCAGATTTACTTACCCGCTCCTTTCGCGATCCAGCGGCGTGTTCTCTGTGGTGGATTCGGGTCCGGACAGGATTTATTAAGGTAGTTCCTCCGATGTCCACCAGGTGGCGCTGCTGCGCTGAAGTTCCCTGGAACGCACTGGAATACACCGGGCCGGGCTGAGTGAAGGTAAGTGCAAGCTCCGCAACACATTTTTTTTTTAAATGCCGCAATTATTCCGAATCCGTCGAGTTTTCGTTCAGCCACGCCCCCCATTTCTGTCGCGTGCATGCCGGTGCCGATGCAACACAATCCGATCGCGTGCGGCAAAATCCCAGGGCAATTCAGGGGAAATCGGCGCAAATCGGAAAAATTCGGGTAACACATCAGGAAAACACGAATCGGGCCCTTAGTAAATGACCCCCATTATCTTGGGCAGTGCGTTTTGAGATAGGTGCACTAAGGACATTGGGGCACATTTACTTACCCGGTCCAGTCGCGATCCAGCGGCGCGTTCTCTGACGAGGATTTGGGTCTGCCGGGATTCAATAAGGTCCGTGCGCCCAATGTTCAGCAGGTGTCGCTGCTGCAGCGAGGTCCGCCGGAGTTCACCTTTGCAATTTGAGAGTATGTGCAGTGATCTCTGCGGTTCAGAGTCAGCTCTCGGGAATTCCAGTGCACAGTGCCTTAGTGTTCACACAGCATACACTTCATGTAACTGTTTTACTGATGGTTTCTACTACTTATTACATGCTACACATTCCTCTTGTATGTCCTCTATGCAGTGTTCAGTAAAATTACTTGTAGGAGTCTCACCAGATTAGCTACTAAATTACTGAAAGGGAGAACACAAGGTATCATGGAAAGTGAGGGCAAACTCAATTTGACTCAGCATCAGGGCACATACAGGAAGAGGTAAACCTCTGCCCTCTTCACCGATGGTGAGAAAGATTTTTGACAAGCAACTTCAAAGCAGAAAATGGCAAAACTTTGGAAAGAAAATAGATAAGGAACACAATATGGGCATCATACGGTGTGTGTTTAAAACCATGGGGGGGATTTGGTAAAAATCATTATAACCTCGGAGTTACATTTGAAGGACAAAATTGTGTTTTCATGCCTCACTAAGCAGCATTCAGGCGAGTTATCAGTAGCGGTTCTGTGAGGACTCAACATTCAGCAGAAACCTATAAAGTAGACAGAACTGGAAGCTGCAGGAAGCATCTACCTCATAATGACCACATAGGGAAACGGCATCCAAGATGGATCCCAACTGGAGAAGGTCGAAGGCAGGGGATGTCCATGCCAAGCAAATAATAAGGAAACAAAGAACAGATTTTAAAGTATTTTATTTTCCTGAGATAAAATCCAAATTATGTCACATGAAGGTGAAGGTGCCACAGAAAAAAACCCCAAAATCCAGAAAGAGCAGCAACTTCATAACTTCAAAAAGAGTCCCCCCCACCAGAAGAAACATGAGATGGGGGCAGATAGAAAGCACAAGGAACGGAGCCGTCAGTAATCAGAGAATTATTGCAGCGCAGGTCCTATAGGCGCGCAGATCCGTCCTACGGGCACGGTGGTGCGAGGTTTCATGCATGTAGATGACAGAGGACCATGCATCATGTCGGGTTCTTACCCAGGAAAAATGGGAGTGAAGCAAAAAGACGACAGGTTGACAACCAGGACGGGTGGAATATTTATTAATAAAGTGCTACTGACCCCAACGGACTAGATCCTCCCCCCCCCCCACCACCGATTTACCATGAAAGACCCACAGTCCTGTGTATAGAGGAAGCTTCATCCATGCCGGTGATTACACCCCCAGAGTAATTCAGTAACCCAAAGCAGCAATTCAGCAGATGCACATGCAGATCCGACGAAGGAAACCTGCACGTAACGTTTCCCTACAACCAACGGGAAGGGGAGGGGGTCGGAGGTTTAGTTTAGTGAATGAGGAACCACAAGGGAAGAACTTGTGACATCAATGGTACCTCGGTACTGACCCGACGATGTCACAGAACTAGGTGGAGTTGGTTTTTGGTGAGGAAGTTGTAGTGAACGATGGATCACAACAACGAGGCTGTTAGTATCACACGGTCTACGACATCAAGGGGCTATTGCTACATCGTTATAAGGCTTAATAATGGAGGTTGTAGTGTTATGATAGGGGAATTAAGTCAACGACAAGTGGCTTTGTGATAGGGTGCAATGATGAGGGTTGTAGTGTTCTAGTAGTATAGGGCATGATTGTGTAGTGTTGATCATTGTAGGGTCAGTCATGTTAGTTTATTACATTAGGGCAGGGTGGGGAGTGTCGTAGGGTTGCTCCATTACCGCTAAGCATATGATGAGGCCGATGCTGGAAATGTAAAGTGAGCGGGTGATCGGATCTCGCTTCATCTTTGTGGATTGTAAAACTCCAGAATCCCATAATATGATTTGTGTTCATCCAAGTCATGGGGGGGGTGGGTGGGATGGAGGGGCTTTTATAATCAGACTATATTACAGGCTGGGTGGCCAATGGGCCGTGTCAGGAAGAGAGTGCGAGGAGTTTATTCTGGGGCTGTTAAGGTTCTCCCATCGTCCACGACTGGATATTAGCTGTGAGACGACAGATCAATGTTGCTGGCGCTCAAGCCCCGACTTTCCGACAGAAGATTCTGAGAACTCTGGAAACAGAACAAAAGGTTTTATTAAATCCCCCACATTGTACTTATGCCGAGTAGCCCCCGTACTGTGCGGAGCAGCAAGGCAACACTTACCTGGAAGGTCTCATCGCTGGATTTGTTGAGATAGTTCAGGGAGGCGGCTCGTTTCATACTGTCGGAAAAACAAAGAAGAGTTGTAGCCGCGACGTAAAGTTTGTCTCGTGCTCGTTACATTTATACTTTGTGTGTTGTGTGATAATTACTTTGTGTTTCGTGGTTCCGGAGGCGTCGTTCCTTGTAGCTTCTTCACCAACATTTCGCTGCTCCTCCGTAGCACATCTCGTATCTTACCCAGAGACCCTGAGCGTCGGAGAGTCCCACTGCCATCCTGTAACACAACGCAACCCTCACCGCAAATGTATCGCAACGTACACTTACTGATCATCACACGGCCCCTCCTGTAACGCAACGCCAAACCTCACCGCAAATGTATCACAACGTACACTTACTGATCATCACACGGCCCCTCCTGTAACGCAACGCAACGCAAACCTGACGCAATGTATTCAACAACGTGATTTTACACTTACTGGATTCACACGGCCCTCCTGTATTTTTTTTTTTTACGCAACGAAAACCTCACCGCCAAATGTATCAAAACGTTTTCCACTTACTGATCACCACACGGCCCCTTTGTTAACGCAAACCGGCAACGCCAAAACTCACCGGCCAAAATGTAATCGGAAGCTACACTTTACAATCATTCACACGGCCCATCGGGTGGTTGTGTGAACACCAATCGCAAAACCTCACCGCAATGTTCGCAACGTTTTACACTTTATGATCATTTACCGGCCCTCCTGTAACCCAAACCGGAACCCGCACCCGCAATGATCGCAGACGTACACTTAACTTGATCATTCACCGGCCCCTTCTCTGTTAACGCAACGCAAAACCTACCGGCAAATTGTATCGCAAGTTTTACACTACTGATCATTCCAACATTGGGCCCCACCTGTTAACACAACGCAACGCATAACCTCAGCGCCAAATGTCGCAGAACGTAGCAATTACTGATTTATTTTCATCAACGACTCTCCTTGTTAACACAACGCAAAACCACCGGAAAATGTATCGAACGTTACAAACTTAGCTGATTTTTCCTTAAACACGGCTTCTGCCTGTAACACCAACGCAAACCTCACCGCAAATGTTATAGGGCAAAGTTACACTTTTTTTACTGATTCACCCACCACGGCCTCTCCTGTAAACGGCAACGCAAACCCTCACCGCAAATGTATCACAACGTACACTTACTGATCATCACACGGCCCTCCTGTAACGCAACGCACACATCGTAACCAAGAATATCACTGCTCTCCTCAATCACAAGGAGAAAGCATCCGCAACTCCTTCAAACAGTGTTGATGTCAACTTTTTAAGTTTGATTTATCCACTGAGGCACATGTGGGGGCTACACATCACCCGTGCCACTGCTACCACCCTCTAAGTGACCATTACGTAAGGAAAGGCTCAAGGGTGATTTGTCACCAACGACAAAACGTGGGAGCCGGGACTACGATTTCTGCAATTTGCATGGCTTGAGTCTCTTGTATTCAGTGCCGAGACCGGACAGGAGTTGTGGGTAGAGTTTGTATTGTAAGACTCCTCCGGGCCCGACGGATTTAAAAAACACCTAATCTCCGACAAACCCGTACATTTGTTCAGTTTCTCAGCTTTAAGTCGGAAGAACAACCAAAGGATTTGCTGATTTTCTTCTAACCATAGTGTAAAAAAAAATTATTTAATTTTCAAATCTGCATCAAAAGTATGGAGGGTGATATATTTTTCTTTAAGTTGTCAGACCCGCCTTACACCCCCACCTACACCAAACCCCTACACAGGACCAGGCATTTCCTGTTATAAAAGAAACAAGCCTTAATCGTTCCTACTTACAGCCAAAAACCTGACACCGTGTGGCATTCCCACTTTCTCCTCTCCCAAATTATTTGCCTTAAGGTATTCACAACCTACACGACTCTGCAGTTTCACTGTGCTGTTCTGTTTACATTCCATAAGGCCACCGAGCTGGCCATCTTGTAAAAACCACAATTGTACACACATTTCATTACAAAAAAAACAGATTCACGGCCCGGCTTTTGTAACACAAAAAACACGCACCACACCGGGGACGCGGTAAACGAAGGCCAAATTCCACCACCATGTTTGAACAGCCTGGATTGAAAAAACGTCTAACCGAGGTCGATTTACTCTACCCCTAATCTTACCTGGGAATCCAACCAGGACATTGGATAAACAGCAGCGTGTATGTAAATCAGTTTCTCCATAAAGAAGGGAAAGAACAATGGCGCCCACGCCTCTTGTATTTCCGGCTCGTTGATCTTAGGTAATCCGTTGTACCAGCATTATGAAGAAGGCAATCATTTTACGCGGTAGACATACGCGTGGTCTTTGTTCTCTTCACCCCAGTTTACTGTTGTATGTCGTGATACACATTTGTTAAAGTTCGGTTAACCTAATCAGTAACAGAAGGATAAATTATAGGCCCTCAAACGCTCAGCGCCAGTCCGCATTGGCACCTTCACCCACGAAAATTTTCCGCAGCAAAATCTGTTTACTTGCTCCTATTACACATGCAGTCTCCACGTTTCAGGGTAAATTAAATATAGAAGGTCCCTCCCAAAGGATTCTGGAGACATTCAACAGGACTGAAAGCTAGCCCAGAAGCAGAAAGGTCACGTTCCTTCCAGTCACCCCAAGAATTCTGATCTAGAACTAGATTGTAGTAGGACGGCAGATTTTTTCCAGACTCGAGGGGCCGCCCCCCCCCATCACGAAGCCTGGTTCACCTGGTTATTATACCATGGAATCGGTGTCCCGTAAGGAACACAGTACCCACAGGTGATTAATCTCTAGTCATCTGGCCTCTCATCCCACAGTGTTTGTTACCGATACTGCTGTTTGATCAGTGCCGTTGATCGGTTTGTAGAACCATATAGAACTAGAAACCTGAAGTTTGTGAAAGATTCTTCTCACCTTCATGGACCTTCACTACGACCCACCAATGTTATTTAATTGGTTTTGTATTGTGTTGATTAACTGATGCAGGGGAAAGGTCAGATAAAAAGTTGGACCTCGTGACGGCAACGACTGGCACTAACACTGCTGGATTGTACGCAGTTGGAGAATTAGTGAGGGATTATGGAAAACGAAGAAAAAGAAAAAGATAAACCCGCAACGAGGAATGGTTTGCAAGACGAAAATGTGAAGCTTACGAACAACCATCTTTTCCGAAATCATTCTTTTCTTCTGTGTGGAAATTTACACGGCAAACCCATTGTATAAAACTTTACACGCTTACAATTTTTGGGATTTCTGTACGGATTTTATTAGACGTTTCACACCCAGAGGACTAAACTTCTGACATGAATAAGTCTTTAGCTTAATAAGCCAATACAGTTTCATTTAACAAAGAAAGTATTTTTCAAAGGAAAAAACTCAAAAACTGCAATATAACTAAAAAAAAACCGTTATCATTAGTATCATATGAAAACTTGTAGAGGCGAAAGAGGACATGGAGGAACATTAGGAAGCAATGAAGATTCTGGATCATACCAAGGGGGCGGAGGCTTGAGAGGAAAAGGGGCGGATAAGGAGGGTTACAGAGAGCAGGATGGGGCGGGCACGAACGTATAAAGAAGACTTTAAGGCGAGAGCGGAGGTAAGGTAGGTACAGCGAGCAGGAGGGGACAAGTGGCAGGAGTATCGTTAGAAAGCGCAGGAGGGGCGCGAGCAACAGAACGTACAGGTAAAAAAAGGGAGAAGAGCAGGAAGGTGGCGACCAGGAAGGAGTTACAGGAGAGAAGGAGGGGGCGAGCAGGGACGTTTACAAGGAAATTTAAGGGCGAAGAGCAGGAGGTGGCGAAAGGCAGGAGGTACAGAGAGCAGGAGGGGCGAGCAAGGGAGCAACAGAGAGCGGAGGGGGCCGAGCCACGGTGACGTAACAGAGAGCAGGAGGGGGCGAAGCAACGGGACGCACAGAGAGCAGGAGGGCGGGCGTAGCACTGGAAGCAAGAGAGGCAGGAGGGGCGCGAGCCACGGGAAGCACAGGGAGAGGGAGGGGGCGAGACAGGGATGTCACAAGAAAGAAAGAGGAGGGGGCCGCGCACGGGAAGCACAGAGAGCAGGAGGGGGCGAGCACAGCGGAGCTTACAGAGAGCCAGGGAGGGGCGAGCACAGTGACGTTTACAGAGAGCAGGACGGAGGGTGCGCGAGACAGGGGACCGTACAGAGAGCAGGAGGGGCGAGCACGGGAGCCTACAAGCGAGGCAGGGGGGCGAGCACGAGGACTACAGAGAGCAGGAGGGGAGGCGAGCACGGGGCTACAGAAGAGCGGAGGGGGCGAGCACGGGAAAGTCACAGAGAGCAGGAGGGGGGGCGAGCAACGTGGACTACTTATCATGAGCTGCAGGAGGGGGGCGAGACGGGAAGCAAGAGAGCAGGAGGGGGCGAGCAGCTGAGACGTCACAGAGAGCAGGAGGGGGAGACGGGAAGCACGGAGCCGGATGGGGCGAGCAAGGGAGCAGAGGACGATGGGGGCCGAGCACGGGACGTACAGAGAGCAGGAGGGGGGCGAGCACGTGGAAAGAACAGAGAGCAGGAGGGGCGCGAGCCACGGGAGCACAGGAGAGCAGGAGGGGGCGAGCACGGGACGTACAGAGAGCAGGAGGGGGCGAGCACGGGACGCACAGAGAGCAGGAGGGGGCGAGCACGGGAAACACAGGGAGCGGGAGGGGGGCGAGCACGGGACGCACAGAGAGCAGGAGGGGGCGAGCACTGGACGCACAGAGAGCGGGTGGATGGGGGGGGGTATTGCGGTTGGGTGGATGGGTAAGAGTGGGTCACCGCCATGTGTGTTAGCTATAGAGATAGAGGAGGAAGCACGGGAATATCTATGGGAGGAGGTGAGGAACCAGAGGACTAGAAGGCACTTGAGCTAGGCACAGAATAATGGAGGCTACAGAAATTAGGTGACACTTTTCTATTAATGAACATACAAACTCAAATTTGTACTGAATTTATTCTCGGGACAATCGGCAAATTCTTGCATGGAATGTTGGGTAATATGTACAGAGGGTCATCTGACCTCAGCTGTTATAAGTCATAGTACCAACTTCAGCAACTGACAAAATGACTGGGTCCTCCTTAAATCAGCCCGGAACGTCTTCAAAGAGCTTTTTACTTTAACGTTTCCCTCGTGTAGGTATTTTTTGGTTACTTTACCTTATTTGGGTATTTTTAAATCTGATTCCACCAGTACTGTATGGACAAGACCAGCTTGTGCACACAGAGAGATGTGTCCATCACTACCACACTCCACGGCAGTAACTTTTCTCTAAGGCTGCATTCACACTTACGTGTGCACGTCGGCGAACGGGAGAGGAGGAGAGGATAAGCGCTACTACATGGCGCACGCCGCCCTAATACGGGAAAAGATAGGACAAGTCCCATCTTTTCCCGGGTACGGTGCCGCACCTCTCCATACGGCTCCTTGCGCCCATTGCCGGCCTTAGGCGGTCGAATATACGTCCCCAACGGTCGTGTGAATTCGCCCCAAGACCCCGGTGATGACTTACACGTCCATGTACACACAAGCAATTGCCTACTATTAGCATACTGCAGGTCACTTACATTAGCGCTCATTATCACCAGAGATAATTCATATATTGTCTTTCACCTTTCTTCCGGACCCTGTGAAGTGGCAACAGATGTGCGGTGCCTAAACTCAAGAAACAGAAAGGGAGATGGGGACAGTACATGGGGGACACCCCTGACTAGACACATGGCCCCCCCACGCCTGTCAGGAGGTTGTTGTGCCATACTGAGTGGTGCCTAGTAATACACCTACTTATGTTCTGGAATATAAGACGGGTCAAGCCAAGTAGTGTTTAGTGTGGTCCATGTGGCTACGGGTATTTGCCGATTGTCCCGTAGTCATGGTCAGTAACGGGAAAGTATGACACTTGGGGTGCGGTGATGGAGAGGATGTTGGCAGGTTCCGAGTGGAGAGACCCCCAGGTATTACAGACTTTGGGATGGTTTTTGTCCTTGTGGATTATAACCCGGAGGTAGACGACCAATACGGATGGGTAAAACCTTGCAGCCGTGCAGTCGCAACGTTAGTTATATTTCGCGGGTGAGATTGTATCTGGCAATGACGTAGGAGACGTGTGGACAGAGCCTCGTTCTGTCCTCTCAGCGTATGACTGCAGCCCGTCTGATGGGAAAGGGACAAGGGTGGATGGGTTCCAAAAATTAAGCCTAAAAAAAGTACAGAAATAAGAAAACAAAAAGATCTTACAGTCACTGCGCTGGATGACACCCACCCCAGCAAGAATGACGGGAAATACACAAGGAGGGACTGGTATCGGGGGAAATCTTACTCTGGACTTACTGAAGGCCAGCAATCCCTTCCGTGCACGATGGGTGTTGTGTTTCCACATTTCTATCATTATTGGGGGAAGTAATCTAGGAGTTGGGTTCTTTAAAGAACAGAGGGTCAACAGGATGGAGATCAATGGTAAAAGACCCCAAACACATGGAGCAAGGGAAGCCCCATCCACCATCAGGATACCAGGAGTGAAGGGAATATCCATGGGGAAGACACGTCCTCTTGGAATAGCGACACGTGGATCTTAAACAATGGCAGATAATGGTCAGTAGAAACATGGAGTCTGCAAATACGGGTCTATGCATAAAGGGTATGCAGACAGGTCAACCGGGAGAGGCAACGGGAGGAAGGGGTTAACGCAGGACAAATCATAAGAGGTCATAGAAGGGGGTGCGACAATTCAGAGGAGGGAAACGTGTGTTAGCTTGGGATGGGATTATCATGTCCAGGATGCAGAGGGTGGAGGCATAACACAAGAGTAAGGGGTTACAAGGAGAAGGATTAGGTAGAAGATGTACAGGGTCAGAAGAGAGGTTAGGTGTCTCCAAACCTACAAAGCTTCAGTAACTGTTTACAGACTATGACTATATTCACATCACCACCAAGTCAACCATCCAGTGGACACTCAACCACAGAGAGACCACGCCGATATATTATAACCCTTGTACCATCTACAAGACCTTCCCGAGAGCACCCTCATACTGTGCCTCATCACCCTACAGGACCCATCACTGACCAATGGTGTTTTCTAAAACCTTCATGCCCTATAGGATGCACAGCCTTGTTATTCGATGCCCCAAGATTAAGCATGTTCTACACCTTGGAGGTTCTCCATGTTACCAACCAATGCAAACACCTTACAGAACACTTGTTCTTCTGAACCAAATACCAAACCTCGGATAACTTGACTCTCTCAACCTGTGTCCATCACCATACCCAACTATTTCAAATCCTACTACAGCCTTACCCTAAAGAACCCAGATTTTACCATTACCTAACAAACTTGTTATGCGATGAACCAAACTTTTGAGTGTTCCATCTCTGGGAGGTCCCATGGCCAGCGCTGCATTCAGCTTCCGGCTAGCTATGCCCACCCATCCCTACTCCTAACGTTGTATTATGCGGGATGGTTAAGCATGGCCGGTTGCCTTGGCTGGCCGGAAGATGAGTGCAGAACGGCTTCAGTGCCCCTGTTCGATTACATGGGGCATGGACCAGAGAGATCGCAGTGCTGGTGGCCGGGAGGTTAGTGCATGTCACCCAAGTGGGTTTTTTATACCCTCGGACAACCCCTTTAACGATGTCACAGAGAAAGAAAGAAGAGACAATGACCCATCAAGTCCAATCAGCTTCTCTTGGGCATAACACTGTGAGGCTGGAGACAGCAATAGACTGAACATCAGCCCCAAGTCAACCCAACAGAAACTGCCTGGAGCTGAAGGATTCTACTTATTCTACAGCAATTCCAAGGGTGGTCACAGTATGAATGAGAAGCTAGCCCAAGATAAGGCAAGAAGCTAGCCCAAGATAATAGACAATATGTACGAGATCCCAAGTCAGCCATCGAGCCCAGGATTAGATGATCCATCGAGAACATCCCAGATGCGCTCCCAAATCAGTCACCGAGCCAAAGATTAGGCGAGCTATAATCATCATCCTGGACCTGCCCCCAAAAAGCCCAAAATTAGACGATCTAATTATAACATCCCAGACGCAACCCCAAATCAGCCACCAAGCCCAAGATTAGACGATCTACCGACAACGCCCCAAACGTGTCCTCAAATCAGACACTGAGCCAAAGATTAGACAATCTACCGATAACACTTCAAACATGTCTCGAAATTAGCCACTGAGCCAACGTTAAGGCGAGCCATGGACAACACCCTGGACATGCTCCCAAATCAGCCAAAGCTTGATAACATCACAGATTTGTCCTTAAATCTGACACTAAGCCAAAGATCAGACAGGCCATAGACAAAATCATAGATAATCGCCATAAACGGCCACTGGGTTAAAAATTACACGGGCTAAAGACATGTTTCAGGACAGGTCCACAGGTTAGCCACTGAGCCCAAAATTAGGCCATCTATAAAAAAACATCCTGAACAAGCCCCAAAGTCAGACACAGAGTCCAAGATTACTTGATGTATAGACAACATCCAAAATGAGCCCCCAAAAACAGCCACTGAGCCCAAGGTAAGCCGCTCTATAGACAACATCCCGGACGAGCCCCCAATATGTTTAAGTAGGATACATGAATTAAAAATTAATTGAATCTTTCGGAAAACTTCAGTTGCATCGAATGTTTAGGTTTTGTAGAATTACATGATCATTTTATATAAAAACAGCTGCTTATTGAGGCCAAGGGTACAGAACAGTAATAAATGTGGTAATAATCTAAATGACTCTACGATACGGATCTTTCTTGTTTACACAATTTCTCTCCTTCACCATCGTCTACACTTCTCTCATCAATCATTAACTTCTTGCTGATTTTTGACGTGTTGATGACCATGACGTGAGTCAACAGACATCTCAGATTCATTCCTTTTACTTTCCTCAGCGTCTGGCAGGTCATTGTACCCAGCCCCACAACACGGCACTCACTCACTCACACCGACACGTAACAAACATATGAAATACACGCTACTCACGCGGAGCGCAGGCTAGGATCAGCTATGTTATGACAGGGTGGGTGACATGCAGGAGAGGTTATGGAGTGAGGGGTGGGCTGACAAGATAGGTGCATGCAGTCATCAGTGGTGACCACCAGCTGCCATGATGGATCGGGGAGGGTTATCACACAGTATTGTAGAGCGGTCACCTCCAGTGGATAATAGAATAATCGGATTATGATTGGTCTGGGACATGTGATCGGTATATGGCGCACACTGCTGCCCCTTAACAGTAGGGCACATCCTCAAACAGTGTAATGTAATAACTATGAAATGGAGGGAGTATAATAGAAGGGGATGGGATGCCCCTCATCACTGCTTTAGGATTAGCATTAAAACTCCTTCCTTCATACCTTAAATCAAACTTAAATTACACATACTCACCTGTCCTCCTCTTCTTCTTCAGCCTGGCACTTGTAGTCTTTAATCTTGAAACGCTGGGATCGCCTGAAAAGAAGACTTCTAAAAAGCAGCCCGGAGCGTTGGGATGCGATGTCCGGTGCTCCGGGCTGCTAATTATGCACGTCTCTTGCGTGACATCACCTCCCTCTCCAGCATGGCAGAAGTAGGTGGCAAAAGGCGTGAATAATTAGCAGCCCGGAACGCGGGACATCCCAACCCCATGCTCCGGGCTGCTCTTTAGAAGTCTTCTTTTCAGGCAATCCCAGCGTTTCAAGATCAAAGAAGACAAGTGTCGGGATCAAGATTAAGAGGAGGACAGGTGAGTATGTGTAGGTTTCATTTTGATTTATGGTAGATGTCGCTTTCCTTTCATATAATCATCAGTATAATTTATACATCACATTCAGGCTGCTGGGAGCCTAGTGAGGGGGTGTCCTGTCCTGTTATAGGGCACAGTGTGGCTCTTTATGATCGCTGCGCTCCTGGAGTTCATGATGGCGGATGTGTACTTACCCCACTCCACTCGACGCCGCCCATACTCACTTCTTCGGAGCCCTCTGTGCCGCTCTCGTACTTTACACTACTTCGGGCACTGTCCCGTCCTTTCTTCCTTTGCTCTTGGGATTCTCCGTCTTTTAGAAGTTGGGCAACTTTTGTCTGGTTGACGGGATCCAGTCCCTGGGGATGACGTTACGCTCTGATCAGTATCAGTATACCCAGATAGCACCGCCACTCGGCCACCAGTATAACCCTGGGCCCGTGACCACGTAGGCAGATCTCACCTGTTTACGTGACCGTATAGCGCACTCCTCCAGCGTCTCGGCTGCCTCCAGCTTGCCCTGTCGTCGATACAAGGCGCCTAGGTTTCGTAGTGTGGTGTTTACTGTGGGACTAGAGATACAAAAACTAAGATTTTAGAACCTGCTGGTCGGAAGGGACGCCTACAAGATGGACACTAGCGCTCGCATAGTGGACTAACCTGTTCACCCGACAGGCCTTGTACCAGCCCCCATATTCGGAGTACGGTGTCCCATCATTATTCGGAGTCTGCAGAGAGATAAATACGGACAAAATCAGGACTGAGGAAGTAGAGAAGGTACAAAGCTACAGAGAACAGCAGAACGGTGGGATGGTATCACCAGCAGGCCACAAACTAGAAGTTAGTCAAACACAAAGTACAACATCGCTGCCTCAGGGATCAAACTACATCTTCATAATCATCCCCCAGATCCTACAACAGCTCAGCTACTCTGTCTGACCGCCGGGCTCAGTGCCATCTCAACCTTCACGTAGGATCCCCAGCCCAGACTCAGAGGGACCGATCAGCCTCTCAGTCCAGGAATATCAGTCCAGCTCAGTCCCCACATCCCCCCCCCCCCCCCCCATTCAGGCCCCATCTGACCCTTACTCCAGTCCAGTTGTAGAGATAAAGCTCCCACCACCCCAATCCCACTCCCCATCCCTCAAGGTAGACAGAAGACACTGCAGGCCCTGACCTTGCTCATCTCCTCCCGTTCCTCTGCATGCATCCAAATAGGCTTGTGATCGTCTGCAGGACACAAAATGCACAACAGTGAGATGTAAAACACAACACATACAGAACCTCAGCTCTCAAGACTCCAAACTCACCATCTACAGAGCCAAACTCCTTGACGTGGGCCTGTGTCAGGATGTCCTTGTACAGCTGCTCTGCCGCCTTGTATTTTGCTTGTTTCAGGTAACATGAGGCCTGGAGAAGAGAGATGAGCATATTACCACCCTCTGTGTGTACCACCCCATCGTCACAGCTAGAGAAGCCCAATATCATACCCAGTCCCGTACCCACCACAGACACATCGTAACCCATCCAACCACCAGACACCTCCCCCATACACATCAATAGGAGGCCCTCCACCACCTCGGGACCACTTCCTCCATACCAGATTGTTCTTGGTTTTGGCAACATTTGGATCGTCAGGTCCTAGCCGGGCTTGGTATATCTCCAGCGCACGGCAGTAGTAATATTCTACTTCGTCGTATTTCCCCTGGTTCTGGCACAGCAGCGCCAAGTTATTCAGCTGCTTTGCTACATCTGGATGATCCTTTCCGAGAACCTGGACCGAAAGAGATCAAGAGAGGATGACAAGGGGCAACAGGTGGGGAGACAAGAAGGAGGTAGGACACAGGAACATAAGACATAGAGCAGAGGAGGCGGACAGATGCCTGGAGACTGGAATGGACAGATGGGGTGTAGGGAAGGAGACATGGAGAAGTGTTGTGTACAGTGAGACCACCGTTACCTTCTCCCGGATTTCCAGCGCTCTCTTGCACAGAGGTTCGGCTTCCCGATATTTTCCTCTTTTCCCGTACAGAACTGCCAGGTTATTGAGCGTCGCTGCCACCTGTAAAGACGCCACCATCAACTCTGCACCTCTCTATGGATGACACTTCTATCCAACGCATCTTACACACTTACCGCTGGGTGGTCCTTTCCTAGGGTCTTCTCTCTGATGGACAGGGCATCGTTTAGAAGATGAGCAGCTTCCTTGTACTTGTTCTGGTCCCTGTACACCAGTGCCAGGATGTTTAACATGGTGGCCACATCAGGATGGTCATGTCCAGAGGTTTTCTCCAGGTCTTCCAAAGCTTGCTTACAGAGTGGCACAGCCACCTCGTACCGACCTTGAGAAGCATACTGGATGACTAGATTGTGCAAGGTGCGGAGTCGTGCCGGGATCTCATAGCCGCCCTGTTGGGCAGCCGCCGCGGCTGCGCTGTGCTGGTGCGACACTGAACAGAGAAAGAGACCATCTAATGAACGTCCTACACCAATGGTAAAGAAGCCAAACCCAACCAAACTGACCTCTACTGAACCTTTTCATAGACCAATCCTCCGACCAACCCAAGCCAATGACCATCACCAAATCTTGCCCTACACTGAAGATATAAGACTGATGCTTTGCTCAACTCAACCAGAGGACCTTCACTGAACCTCATCATAGATCAAGAAACGATGCTCCGAGCAACTCAACAAGAAGATCTCCACCTAACTCCATTGTACACTAATGATACAGTAGCAATTTCTTGACCAAATCCTGTAACTGATGCTCTGACCATGCAAACCAGGTGACCTCCAACAAAGAAGACTAATGCCTTCCTCAACGCAACCAGATGACCTCTATCACACTTTTTCAAATATTTTGATAAAGGAAAAATGCTCTGAGCAAATAACAAAGTGACCTCTATCAAATTTTATCATACACCGATGATATAGAAGGACCAACTCAACCACATGGCCTCCAACCCTTAACTCAACCCAATGATCCTGTAATGACGTTCCAACCATCCCAACGAGAGGACCTCCACCAAACCTTACCATACACTGGTGAAACTAGAGTGATTCTGCGACCAACTCAACAAGATAACCTCCATCAATACCTGTCATAGATTGTGCTAGAAGAACGATGCTCCCAGCAACTCATCCAGATAGGAGGACTAAGTCAACCAATGGCCACCACCAAACCTCATCCTGAGGTACCCGTCATCGATGAGACCACAGACTCAACAGCATGACCGCCACCAAACTCTTGAGGCTTTTACTACTCACTGCCTTGTCCTGACTCTTCCTCCTCGTTGGGGAAAAGCTCATCCAGATTGTCTTTATTGGAGTCTCCTTCCTTCTCCTCCTGTGGGCAGAACATGAAGGAGACTTGTAAGGTGTGGATAAGGGTGAGCGGTATCTCCACACACCACTTGTAGAAGTGCATTAGTTTGGATTCGGCATTGGACGCGCTCTTACCGTGGGTGACACGTCTTCATCGTATTTCTTCAGCTGGTTCATGAACTCCAGGTGCTTCTTCTCCTCCTCTAGCTGGGCCACGTTCTGCTCGCTGTGCTGCAGCTTCTGCTGGGTATTGGCCAGCTCGTCCCGCAGCCACTGGTTCTCCTGGCACAGTCGTCTTACCTGCGCTCGCAGCTTCTGCTTCTCCGACTCCACGGCCGTCAGATGATTGGATAACGCCATCATCAGCTAAAGGGAAAAATATGCTGTAAGGTCATGGGTCACTGCGGGCGCCATCACGCTCCATATAGGGCACGGCTCACCTGCGCTTCCCCCAGACCCAGCTCAATCATCTCCACAGATTTGCGGAGCAGGCCAGACTTCTCGTGCACCAGGTTGGCCTCTTCATCTTTCTTCAGGCATTTGATGGTCTCCAGGAGGCTGTGGAGGATGGAGTTGTGCTCATTGCGGAGAGCCTCCAGCCCCTGCATCACCAGCTTAGTGTTAGAGATAATCTCCTCCTGGGACAACTTGTCCAGCTTCTCCTCCCGGGGGTACATCATCACTGACATGTGCTGAAACACAAAGGGGTGGGTGCACCATCAGCAACCAGACCTAAAAACTCCACGCATGTAACGTTAGGTTGCACCCGTCATCCTTTGCATCTACAGATTTGGGGATCCATGATCTACATATTCTGTGCACATGACGCAGGCGCCCCCTCCTGGCCGGCTGTGTAGCTGCACCGTGTATGACACATGGATGAGGCAGGAGGAATGTGATGGGTGCGGCACAACAACACACGGCGAGGACACATGACAAGGAAGGTGCTACACCCACCCACCAAGGTGCACGGTACAGAAGTAAAGCCAGGGGATGCAACAATACTGACCTCCAAATACTCAGCACCGCACAAGTCTCCCCGAAATACATCAGCACTTATTATTCATCAACATGTCACCCCAATGTCCAGAATCCAACCCCCCCCCCCCAACTACAATCTCTTGTCACCTACCTCATCAACAACAACCCTACCATCACCTACCCCTCTGACTACAATCCCCCTGCTCATCACCTACCCCTCTGACTACAAAGTATAGCAGTGCCATAGTATAGCGGCACCATAGTATAGCAGTGCCATAGTATAGCAGTGCCATAGTATAGCGGCTCCACAGTATAGCAGTTCCATAGTATAGCGGCACCATAGTATAGCGGGGCCACAGTATAGCAGTGCCATAGTATAGCGGAGCCACAGTGTAGTAGCGCCATAGTATAGCAGCTCCACAGTATAGCAGTGCCATAGTATAGCGGAGCCACAGAGTAGCAGTGCCATAGTATAGCGGAGCCACAGAGTAGCAGCGCCATAGTATAGCAGCACCATAGTATAGCAGCGCCATAGTATAGCGGAGCCACAGTGTAGCAGCGCCATAGTATAGCGGAGCCACAGTGTAGCAGCGCCATAGTATAGCGGCCATAGTATAGCGGGGCCACAGTATAGCAGTGCCATAGTATAGCGGAGCCACAGTGTAGCAGCGCCATAGTATAGCGGCACCATAGTGTAGCAGCGCCATAGTATAGCGGCACCATAGTATAGCAGCGCCACAGTATAGCGGCTCCAAAGTCGCAAATGGCACTTTTTTTGCCATTTTGAAAAATTACTAAAATTCTATAAAAAGTTATCAATAGGTCGCACAGTCCAAAAAGTAAAAGCATTGAAAACGTCATCAGAGGCTGCAAAAAATGACGCCACCCGCAGCTCCGGGCACCGAAGTATGAAAAAGTTATTAGCGCCAGAAGACGGCAAAATGAAGAATTTTTTTTTTCTGTACAGGTTTTTATTTTTGTAAAATGTAAGAAATTATAAAACCTCTACAAATGTGTTTTCTCCATGATTGTCCTGATCCAAAGAATAAAGTAGACCTGTCATCTGGGGCGCACAGTGAAAGCCGTAAAATCCAAGCCCACAAGAAAATGGAGCAAAGTCGTTTTTTCATGATTTTCACTGCATTCAGAATTTTTTCCTGCTTCCCAGTACACGACATGGAATATTAAACACCGTCACTATGAAGTGCAATGTGTTACACAGAAAACAAGCCCTCGCACAGCTCTGGACATGGAAAAAGTTATAGATTTTTGAAGATGGGGAGTGAAAAATGAAAATGCAAAAACGAAAAAGGGCCCAGTCCTTAAGGGGGTTAAAGAAGACAATGGCTACAGACTCAATTACTTTCAGGATATGAGATATCAAAACTACAAGATCCCACATATCAGTTCAAGAAATTGGGAAGTTTCAAACACAGTCGACATTATTCCTCTGGAAGGTAAAAGCCATTTACCACGAAATCAGGAGAGTTATGACACCAGAGGTACCAGCAGCTAGAAGACTCGTGCACATCTCTCCGAGCTGGACAGAGACATCAGCCTAATAATACAGAGTATATACACACACATATATATATATATATATATATATATATATATATATATATATATATACATCTGGGAACCTTCCCATCAGACAATCTGCTCTCTGTATGTCTCTACTTCAGAAGAAGTTCTTCATGTCACCAATCAGACGGCTTCCCGCCTATTCCCATCCGACCTCCATACCGGAAGTGCCTAAGGATAACGCTTCAGACTCGGGCACACTGCATTGCCCTATGTCTGCCATGTAGAAGTCCTGACAATGGCCTGCAGGGAATATTATATGACGTATATATACACTCACCGGCCACTTTATTAGGTACACCTGTCCAGCTGCTCGTTAACACTTAATTTCTAATCAGCCAATCACATGGCGGCAGTGCATTTAGGCATGTAGACATGGTCAAGACAATCTCCTGCAGTTCTCCCGAGCATCAGTATGGGGAAGAAAGGTGATTTGTGGCCTGTGAACGTGGCATGGTTGTTGGTGCCAGAAGGGCTGGTCTGAGTATTTCAGAAACTGCTAATCTACTGGGATTTTCACGCACAACCATCTCTAGGGTTTACAGAGAATGGTCCGAAAAAGATAAAACATCCAGTGAGCGGCAGTTCTGTGGGCAGAAATGCCTTGTTGATGCCAGAGGTCAGAGGAGAATGGGCAGACTGGTTCGAGCTGATAGAAAGGCAACAGTGACTCAAATCGCCCCCCGTTACAACCAAGAGCATCTCTGAACGCACAGTACGTCCAACTTTGAGGCAGATGGGCTACAGCAGCAGAAGACCACACCGGGTGCCACTCCTTTCAGCTAAGAGCAGGAAACTGAGGCTACAATTTGCACAACTGTGTGATGCCATCATGTCAATATGGACCAAAATCTCTGAGGAACTTCCAGCACCTTGTTGTATCTATGCCACGAAGAATTGAGGCAGTTCTGAAGGCAAAAGAGGGTCCAACCCGTTACTAGCATGGTGTACCTAATAAAGTGGCCGGTGAGTGTACATGTCTACAGCATCGGACCTGGATGACTCGTTGCTTCCAAGAAAGTTCTGAATCTTTACCTTCAAATTATTCTAGATACATTAAAGAACCTCGGTTTCCTGTCGTGAACTCTTAGCCCTCCACAGGGCAATAGAAAAGACAGGAATCATCTTTTCTCCCCAGCTTCAGCTCACAAGATATAGATTTAGTGAATATGTGAAGTGCTAGTCTGTTGCCAAAGATGTGGATCCAGGATATCCTCGCTGCATGGGGTCTATATCTTTATCCCCTTATACTATAACTGATATATAAGTAATCGTAAGGAAGCTTCTTCGTAGAGCTGGGGGTCCCATGAAGGAGACAACTGGTTTCAGAAGTCAAGGACCACTCAAGAGAAGAATCTATCCTCTTATCAGAGGGAGCTGAATGTTACCAGGCTATCAATGTAATACTACCAGACCGAGCAATCACAATGTGCTGGTTCTCCCAGACAACTTACTGGGGCACATTACCCGGACCGAGGAGTTCACCTTCTTCTTCCTGGTGCATGTAAGTGCATTGTCCGTGTATAGTGCGCTGTGCGGGGAGTCACTAAGATCAAATGACATAACACATCATAGAGGAACAGACCTCAAAATCTACGACACAAAGACATATTGGGTGGGGGGTTCCTCCTTATAAATCACTTTTTAGGATTTTCATTTTCATTTGGAACTCCGGGGCTCATCAGGTCCACATGTCCATTTTGTTATCTTGTTCTTCCCTTTTCGGGGCTGCATAATGTCCATTGAGCTATGTTCCTGACAGGCTGCGGCAGATCACACATCAGCTGCCTCTTAGTTTACAATGAACATTTCTGGATCAAGCTGTTGGCCGGGGACTAAACTTTCACATTCCTCCTTATCGCCCTCTGGGCAAATGTATTTCAGTTCTCTCTCATGCCAGGCTGTGGTTCTTCTTTTATCATCTTATTGTCTTTTTTTCACCCATTTTGTCTCTTTCCTGTCTTGAAGTTCTCTCTGACTCTTCATTTCCTTTTAGTCGTTGTAGCAAAGCGTTCCCATACTCCTCTCCCTACTAATGTATATTCACACTCCAAACAAGATCACTATCACACTTCCTGAGGACGGCTACTAGGAGATGATACGAGAATGTCTTTTCTCTGTTAATGTCAGATAGATCATCTGTAGTGGTGAAATATAATGGGGCAGATTTACTTACCCGGTCCATTCGCGATCCAGCGGCGCGTTCTCTGCGGTGGATTCGGGTCCGGCCGGGATTCATTAAGGCAGTTCCTCCAACGTCCACCAGGTGGCGCTGCTGTGCACTCAAGTTCACCGGCCTATTCCTAGTGAAGGTAAGTGCAAGCTCCGCAACACTTTTTTTGTTTTAAATGCAGCGGATTTTCAGAATCCGTCGGGTTTTCGTTCGGCCACGCCCCCCAATTTCCGTTGTGTGCATGCCAGCGCTGATGCGCCACAATCCGATCGCGCGCGCCAAAATCCCGGGGCAATTCAGGGGAAATCGGCGCAAATCGGAAATATTCGGGTAACACGTCGGGAAAACACGAAACGGGCCCTTAGTAAATGACCCCCACTGTGTACTAACATGGGCTTTGAAGCCAAGATCTTTCATGTGTTGAGGAAGACATCAATAAAGCATAAATGGTGGATAGTGGATGAGAGGTAACAGTCTGATCTGTGCACACTAAAATAGTCAAAGCACGACCATATGGTGCAGAAAATGGCACAGAGTGCAAGTCGTGGGGTATTTAAAGAGAAAAGCAATAAAGAATATAAAAAAGGTTCCGTCAGTGGCAGAACCTCAGACACATCTATACTGCATGTACCATAAATGAAATGGTTCAGTATTGACTGACATTACACCATAGAAGAGTGTGAGTCAGCCCCAAGCTCCTCCATCCTCTGGAGGGACAGCATTTCTTGTAGAAGGTCCTCATAGTCTTCAAGAGTCTGGGGACCAGAGCCCGAGCTGCCCTGAGGAAAAATCCCAGAAGGGGCCGGAGAACATGTTGTTACTCCTCATGAACCTTGAGCTCCACGACCTTGATAACGTTTCATCATTTTTCGTAACCAGCGCAACCATCTCGTCATTTCACTGTGGCTTTTGTCAAAGTCCCTTGTTTTCCTTCTTTCTGGCTTTAAGAATTGACTTTTCGCTTGCTATCTTATGTAGCCAACACCTGTACAGGTGCCATTGTTTCAGAAATATGATTGTCAAGTTTGCAAGTCACCTGTTAGGGATTTCAATGACGTAACCAACGAGTGACATTAGTTAGAGGTAAGTTGTATGATTTGAAATCTTTGTAAAGGTTTATGGAGCCAATTTTGCTCTGTTTTTGACAGAATCCCAGATGTCCCCGTCTTGTATTGTTTCGCTTTCTTTACACAATGCTAACACTTTTGAAAAAAGGAAACGGCTTCATCTCAGTCCCTTTTGTTGCTGGACATTTATATTCAGATTTCCGATGTCAGATCTTCAATTCTTAATTATTCTTTGACTTCTTTCTTTTGTCGGATTCGCTTGTATGTAACTCATTTTCTTGTAATCTTTGACTGTAAATGTATTAGCCAACAATGTAACTGTGTATGTAATTACTTTGTATAGTCTTCATTCTTCCTCACTTTAGATTGTTCTCGGCACATTTATATCCATCTCCAAACCAAAGAAAATTATTTTTCACAATGAAACTTCTTGCCTTCAGCCTCTATTAGGGTATAGGGATGAGATACTTAGCCGCCAATCATATTCAGAACATGGCATTCATAGAATTTGGTTTCATTTTGAGAAACAAAAGCTTATTTTTCACATTTTATAACAGTCACTGAAGAAAAATTGGAAAAATCTTACTGAAATTGTCTTCAAGTAAAAAATTTCAATGATAGAAAAAAAGTTGTGTCACAGCTTCTGATGCTGAATGACACATTGGGCACATTTACTTACCCGGTCCTATCGCGATCCTCGCTGTCCGTTCCCCGTCGATCATGGACTCCGGCATGATTCACTAAGATCGTGCTCTCGATGTCCTGCATGTGTTGCTTCTCCGCTCAGGTCCCCGGAGTTCACCTTCTTCTTCCTGGTGCATATAAGTGCATTGTCTGTGTATAATGCGCTGTGCAGGGAGTCACTAAGATCGTGCGCCCGGTATCCTGCATGTGTCGCTTCCCCGCTCAGGTCCCCGGAGTTCACCTTCTTCTTCCTGGTGCATATAAGTGCATTGTCCGTGTATAATGCGCTGTGCGAGGAGTCACTAAGATCGTGCACCCGATATCCTGCATGTGTCTCTTCCCCGCTCAGGTCCCCGGAGTTCACCTTCTTCTTCCTGGTGCATGTAAGTGGCATTGTCCGTGTATAATCGCGGTGCTGGGAGTCACTAAGCTCCTGCACCCGATATCCTGCCTTGCGCGTTCCCCGCGTCAGTTCCCGGAGTTCACCTTCTTCTTCCTGGTGCATATAGTGGCATTGTCCGTGTATAATGCCGCTGTGTCGAGGTCACTAAGACGTGCACCCGATATCCTGCATGTGTCTCTTCCCCCTTCGGTCCCCGGAGTCACCTTTTCTTCCTGTGCATGTCAGTGCATTGTCCGTGTATAATGTGCTTGTCGGGGAGTCCTAATATCCTGCGCCTCGATTCCTGCAATGTTTCACTCCTGCTCATGTCCCCCGGAGTTCAACCTTCTTCTTCCTGGTGCATGTAAGTGCATTCCGTGTATAATGTGCTGTGCGGGGAGTCACTAGATCATGTCTCCCATCTCCTGCATGTTTCCTCTTTCCCTGCTCCGGCTCCCCGGATTTACCTTCTTCTGCCTGGTGTCATTAAGTGCATTGTCCGTGTTGTCCCGATTGGACATGTCCCTATCTTTTTTCCCCGTGTATGAGTGGGTCGTGCCCGCCGTCCGGTGGGGACATACGTCCATCCATGGATAGGAGGAGGGTTGACCCCCTCCCCAAGAGATACATGGCCCCGACGTAACCACAGGGGAACTATAGGACCGTACCGCTCGGCGCCCATTGCCCGGCCTAGGTGGGATATATATATGGCCCACAACGGCCATGTTTGAATGCACCCTTACTGGCAGGGTGTGTGGTTCTTAGTTTAAACGCAAAATATGCAAATCCCAATTTTTCATCCATTTTTAAATGTAAGTAGAGCAATAATTATAATGTTTTTAACTTGTACTTCATAAATAATGTTTCTACTTAGTCAACTTATAATTCTATTAAATCTGGGGACCCGTTTATAGGTAGCCAATCACCAGCATCTTTACCCATCTGACCCCCCATCACCTCCTTAGGTTTAAATGTATTTTATCTTTCCCTTTTATGGCAAAAAATACGACAGTTCAATTATATGCAAATTAGCTGAGAAGTGACATATGCCAAATAAGGGTGTTGTAAAGTAAGAATAAAATTTTAGAAAAAAAAGCAACACATGTTCTCTGTAACTGTAGGACTATGAATGTGAGCCTTTAATACATAGAAAGTTGACAAGACACGTTTATAAAACCGGAAACAACTAATAACCAACCGTTCAGCCTCAATAAAGAAAAGCAAGAATGATAAGTTCATGGAGACAAAAAGATTATGAGACCCACTCAAGTTTTCAGCTGGCTCAAAGAAAAACCCACGAGCCCAATCGAATGTCACAACAGAAACTAAAAGAAATAATACAACAATGGACAAGAAAGAATTAAAAAAACTGGCAAACACCGACTCAGATCGAGCCATTCGACGAAGGACCCTCGAAGAACCCACCTACACCATCCAGGTCCCCTTTATTGAATTCTTCCAGCAAGCGACGGACACGAAGGGGCAAGGCCGAAAAGAAAAAATAAAGAAGAAGAACCGAAACTCAACAAGTCCTCCTGGAAGTAAATCAAGCGAAGGCCTGAATCACGAACTTATCACATTTCGTTGTAGAGGAACACGCATCTTTCCCGTTTTGAATAAGGTCTAAATTTACTGCCTGACACACAATTTCAATGGTGTTTGATTTCAGATTGATTTATTTCAGGTATCAGGAAAATAGCATTGAAAAAAATTTTTGCAACAAAAAAATGATAATAAGCCGAAAGAGCACCCAAACTCGCCGAGGTCCCACACAAATAAGCCCCTTAGGGTTCTTCATAGAGCAGGAACTAACGATAGAAAAAGAGTCTACTGTTTCTTGCAGATGAGGAAGCCCAAGAACACACAGACACGGAGGCCACACTTTCAGATGAGGCTTGACTCCAATTTAACCCCCCTACACTTCACCCAGTAGTGTTGTAGAGAAATTTAAAGACGGTCTCAAAAGATGTCAAGGCTAATATACAGACAAGACAAACCAAAGCCTCACAAAAGGAAGGTGGTTAGCCTTGAAATCTCTGAAGATTAGAAATCTAATAATAAGCAGGCGGATAAAGGGGCGGCGAGTCCTCCTCCTCACCAAAGATTATTACAAACAGGAAGCCATGCGCCTGGAGCCGGGACACACAAACATCTGAAAAACTCACACGGATATCCCACGCAGATATGTGTCCCAATTAAGGACCTTTCTAAGGGAGAGCGTAGAGAAGGATTACTGTCCGCTAGAACTCAGACACTACTACCATACATCCAAAAAACCAACCTGGTATTTTTGTCCCCCAATTCATAAAATCATACGCCCCCCGCCCGGAACCGCCTATAGTGGCTGCCATAGGATCAGTCAGGAACCCTTCCCAATACGTAGCATTGGCTCCTCAGACCTGCCCTCCATAACAAAATCCTACATCCCATCCTATATCAAGGACATCCAACCATGTCCCTCAATATAGTACAACCCCAACTACTGCATGGCGACAGACTACCGATTAATGTCAATCGATGTCGAGAGTCTATACACTCGTATCCCACACGAGATAGGGATACGAGCCATTGAAAACTCTACTTACACGAGCAGGAAAGCATAAAGATTACATTCGATTCATTTGTGAGGCCCTTTCTCTTTCATTTTAACACATAATGCCATTTTTCCATGACAATGTCTGGTATGGCCAGAGAGAGGGTACGGCTATGGGGACCCCTGTCTCCTGCACTTATGCCAACCTCTTTCTGGCCATATTTGAGAATAGTTCTGTTTTTTTTTTTTTTTTCCGCAAGAGAACCCCTACCTTAGACTCTACATGCCTATAAACGATATGTGGACGATGTATTCATCGTGTGGACCGGCTCTGATGAGCAATTTCAAAATATGGTGAACTACCTCAATACACGAAACAATATGAACATGTACTTCACATATAATTTAGGAGGTACCTCACTAGAATTTTTGGATGCTGGTGGAGAAAACATTAACAAATTGTAGACCGCGTTTTTTTAGAAAGAAGACAGCTAAGAATGCCGCTCCACTTACCAAAGCTAACCCCCCTCAGACCCCACACCAGTTGAAAAATCTGTACCCTATGCCATTTTTGTGAGAGTGTCACGATTAACAACACGAAAGCTGGTTTTCTTTCTACTACAAGCGAAGAACTTAAGCCAGACTTGAAAATAGAGGCTACCCAGCCTTGTGTCATTATAGAGGAGGCATTCAAAGGGCAAAAAATCACAGAGATTATATACAGATTGATCTAAAACTCCCAACAGAATAGATCCACACATCTAATGAAAGGTTGTCTTTTCTTTTAGTTTCACACACCTCAAGCTGAAATAATTAGATCAGCTATAAAATCTAATGCACACATATCCAAGTCAAAGAAGAACTTAGTGAAATAGCGGCCAGAGGACCTTTAATAACTTTTCGCAGAGGGAAAACAATAAAATCGAGACTTCATAGCATTTTTACCCCATGCCTTAATTGGTTGAAGAGTTCATACCAAAATGAAACTAACCCGTGTGGAAATTGTAACCATTGTCCACATTTGACAAAGTAGGAGTCAATGTGGATACCAAAAAAGTAGAGTCAATCAACTCATAACTGTAGAACTGATTTTTGTAGTATACGTAGTCTTCTGTACTGCGCCAGGTTTACAAGGAAAAACTTATAAGAAAGCTCAATTAACCACCCGCTTTTTCCGGCATCTTCCGATCCCTAGAACGGGTCTTGGGGCTCCCAGATTGATCGCAATTTAAAACATCCATAATTTCGGACCCCGGGTCATTGAATTTTGCATGATCGAACGGGTCCTATCCCAACGAGAGGTGGGGACGACAACGTCTCCTACTTTTCAAAAGAGGGAGAATGGATTCTACAAACAGGAGTCCCTAGGTCCCAATAGGATTAAATGATAGAATAGACATGAGCTCTTTCTTTAACAGATTTTCTTTCTTTCTAATTGCCCGTACTTTATTGAAACCAAGATACACTTAAAACTTATATTTTTTCTTGTTAATATAGTTGCATTCTGTATTTGTTCAAACACTGGGAACACCTCACAGAGACACATGTCCATGTCTAGAAACGATGTCCCAGTTTTTTCTGTGCCACTGATCCCTAAGCGGCACGTTTTATAGTCTCCATTCGTGGCTATAACCTCCCCCCAAGTCCGCCCCCCCATTACCTTGGCTTTGTACCATAGCGTTCTATCTCATAAGGACTGTTCTGTAATCACTGATAACTTGCCTAAGCGACACAGTTGTTCCCTTAGCAATATGCTAAGAATCATTTTGCTGCAGACCGCCTCTACTATCGCGAGGTTTGCGTCCTCCCCACCGGAGCGCTCCCCGCTTGGTGTGTGTCCCCGTGGGCTGGCCCGCCCCTTTTGTGCGGCCGGCGGTTCACGCCCCCGGGTCGGCGCCTCTGGGGACCTGTCACTGGCCGCGGCCATCCACCTCGGAATACCAGCGCACCCGCACCAGTGGAGGCTTGCTACCACGGCGATCGTTTGGGGTGATGCACTATTTATGTACAATCCATTAGACCATTATAACGCTTCTAGGCCAGGTTTTGTTATTACATCATTATGAGCCATGAGATCTCATACGCACCAATAGGAATGCCCTTATTGGTTGGAGGGCGGTTCCCTCGGGGGGTTTAAAAAGCCATATGCAATACCTTTGAACAGGCAAGTCAGACGAAGCGCTGCGGCGCGAAACAGCTGTCACCTTGTTGTTAGTGAGTCCCTACGTCCATCCCTCCCTTCACATGTTTTTTTCATGAATTGCTGAACTTCATGTGAGTATCACTCAATAAAACCGGATTTGAAATAAAACCTTTCGGGATGAGTGCCATCTAACTTTTCCACTATACATATATTAGATTTAAAGGGGTTGTTTTTGTTTTTCTCATCTGTCGGATTCGCATCAGTTCATTAATCTGCATTTTAAGTATATACCTCACCGGCCACTTATTGGTCGCCCATCTAGTAACGGTTGGACCCCCCTTTTGCCTTCAGAACTTTGCCTCAATTCTTCGGTTGCATATATACAACAAGGTGCTGGAAGCCCTCAGAGATTTTTTGCTTCCAATTGACGGAGGGGGATGGCATCATACAACAAGTTGCCGCAGATTTGTCCGGCTGCATCATGATGCGAATCTCCCGTCCACCACACTCCCAAAGATGCCTCTATTGGATTGGGATCTGGTGACTGTGGGATGCCATTTGTTGTCCCAGTGGACCTCATGGTCATGTTCAAAACCAGTCTTAGATGTCCTTCCCAGCTTTATGCATGTGCGGCATTATCCTGCTGAAAGTAGTCCATCAGATGTTACACGGGTACATTGTCTCTAAGGATGGACATGGGCAGCAACATACTCAGGAGAGCGTGGCGTTGTACCAATAGGGTCCCAAGATACACCATGGACAACCAACCACCACCGAAAGAAGCCTCTCGATCGGATGGCATGACACCACAGCCGTTATACAAGGCAGGATGGATCCATGACACCGCACCACACCGCACCTTGATCAGGCGGGTCCATGAACCACGCGTACGCGATACGGCAGATGGATCCATCACACGCTGCCCCCGTCGCAGATGTCCACACCCACTGACCCTGTAAGCGGATGTGTCGTTGTGTACAATTACTGACCTACCATCCGATGTCGGCAGCAGACAATCGAGACTTCACTCAGACCATGCAACGTTTTTTTCCAATCTTCTACTGTCCAATTTTCGATAGCTTGGTGCAATTGGCCTCAGTTTCCTTTTCTTAGCTGAAAGAGTGGCACCCGTGTGGCTGCTGCTGCTGTAGCCCATCTGGCCTCGAGTTTACGTACTTGGCGTTCAGAGATCTGCTGCCACTCTGCCTACTTTGTTGTAATGGGTGATTTGAGTCACTGTTGCCTTTATCAGTCGAACCAGTTGCTGCCACTCTCGATGACCTCTGGCATCAACAAGCATTCCGCCCACAGAACTCCGCTCACTGGATGTTTAAAATCTTTTTTCGCGACCATCTCTCTGCGTAAACCCTAGAGATGGTTGTGCGTGAAAATCCAGTAGATCGAGCAGTTGTCTGAATGATACTCTGACCAGCCTCTGGCACCAACAACACCATGCCACGTTCAAGGCCCACAAATGCACCTTTCTTCTCCCCCATACTGATGCTCGGTTGCAACTGCGGAGATTGTTGACTTGACCATGTCTCCATGCCTAATGCCACTGAGTTCCCCATGTGATTGTGCTGATGTAGAATTAAGTGTGTAACGCAGGCAGTGGGACGGTGTCCCTAATAAATAGCCGTGTGAGTGTGTCCGTATATATATATGGAAAAAAAATCTGTGTGAAAAGATTAGTCTCCTTGTGTCCTTGGATACGACCACCTCTTCATGGAGGGATTGCAAAAAGCAACAAGAGGTTTTGTAGTATATCTGAAATTTCCGGAATGTTCTGCTGGTCCCACAGCCGTCCTGTGGGTAATCGACAGTAAATAGGGCTCATAGTGCGATCTGGTCACCGCGCTGCTACATGTGACGGTGGTCCTATCCAATAAGCACTCTCTGTTTTCTTAGGGACATATGGCGACAGTTTATGAGAAATTATCTTCACACGGAACATTTTTTTTAATAACATCCGATTGAAAATGTTTATATATGCAAATGAATTAATTAAATAATAAATGCCAGATGCGAAAAACCCCTTTAAGCTTCAGATAAGGAACACATTTACAAATATGTATTAACACAAGGCATTTTTGTAAGTAAATGAACAATTGTTTACCACAAAGAAGAAAGTAGAAGGTAAAGCTAGTTTAAGTGGTCTAATGTTTCCTAATTGAACTATTGTTTTAGCATTTTTCAATAAATCTTGCCAAGGCTATTACATGGAAGACTAGAAGCCAATGCAAGTCCTAACATAGGCCGCCGGGTTATCATACAGATAGTCGGCTGTAGGTTTTGTTCTAAGTTAATTGTATGTAGCATCGAACTGTATTTTTATAATTGTGCTCAGCCGAACATAATTTTTTTAGTCTCTGTGAAATTGGTGTTAATAAACTGTATGGGCAGTGTGTCATAATAACCATGAGTAACCTAAACTCTTCATACAGACGCCTGTGATAATCTGTTACAGTGTTATTGTACCTATGACTAAAGTCCTAATTACCAATATCCAGAGGTCCGTTGGAGACTAGGTCGTATGTAAGTCGAGTGTGGTCTTAAGTAGGGGACCGCCTGTTAGGGGGGGTGAAGGGGTTCAATCGAGAATTGTGAGATCAGGAAAATATGAGGGACTTTTAGGTGGCTACCCAATACCACTAGATGTTCCTACCTTCCGATAATAGCTTCTTCGATTTACCCATTTTTGTATTGGTTCTTTTTTACTTTTGTTATTTAATTGGGAATATTCTATAAATGATAAATCTCTAATTAAAATTTTTTGAATGAAAAAATGATGAGATGTAAAAAAGAAGATAATTGTGAAATCAGTGTCTGTTATAGCGTAGCCGAGATTGGTCTTCTCGGCCCTCGTGCTTTGGAAGTTATACCATAAATCACTACTAGTAACCCTGACATAACTAAAAAGCACTCCCGCACAGCCCTCATGTCCACATCGTGCACCTAATATAATTGCTCTTCCTGCAATTCACGGCTACTTCATAGGTTAATATTCCCCTGGAGTCAGTGGAATACATGAAATCAGTAACTCGTTTAAAGGGTCACATTACTCTGGAAGCAGTCCGCAAACGCAGATGGTAGTCGCTAATGGTGTGGGGATGAGATGGTGTACATCGGTTGCCTGGAAAATATTACCTATGTTCGTCTGTAACGACATCTCTGAAAGAGGAGACCACATTGTACCCTCACGAGGGTCGGTGGAGTCATTATGTAGCGGAATGCTTGTAAGTATACTGACATCTTCTAGGTTCTCGGGTGAGTATCATAGACCTGGATGATTTTAAGGGAGCCGTATGGGGTGGTAGGACCTAGCCTTTTGTGATATATTACACCTGTTATAGGTGGTCACAGTTTGTTATCATTGCCTAACACAGCTGACTAAGACAAATTGGGAAGGGACCTTTGCCAGTGTATGAACAAGCAGCAGAGCCAGACCAACTCCAAGTAATGTATCACTTCAGTTCACAACCCGTAATGTATGGACACAGCGGGGCAGATTTACTTACCCGTCTTTGTTCGCAATCCCGACGGTTGCTTGTCCGACAATTCGGCCTTACTCACTAAGTCTGCGCACCGAGTTCCTGCATCTGTCGCTTCTTCGCTCGAGGTCCCCGAGTTCACCCTTCCTTCCCGGTGCTGTATGCAGTGCGCTTGCACACAATTCTAAATGTTTATCCTCTTGTGTCCGAATTTGTTGGTTTCGCTCCACGCTTTTGCTCCGATTTTGACGCGTGCTGCACCGTCAGCAACCAAAATCGATTGTTGTGGCTCCAAAATTCCATGGCAATTCGTCGCAAAACAGAACTCGTCGTGAAACCCGACAAAATGCAATCGGACGGACCCCTTAAGTAAATGACCCCAGCATGTGGGATTGGATTTTCCAGCCCATGTCCTGTGCGGACGTAGGCTGCACCAGTAGTAGAATATATCTTGTCGCTGTTGCGGCATGGAAAGAAGGGGGCAGATAATATCGTGACCTTTGGCTTAGGTAAACCATTGAATGGAATATGAGTCACGTCTATATTTGTCTTAAGGCTGCAGGACTATAAAGAAGCAGAGATCAGTCCCAAGTGCAAAGTAAGACACACCATAACAAATGCAGAGCTGCTTGGCTCAATAATGTCCTTCCAGGGGTTCTCCGGGCGTTAACATCATTTCTCATATGGTTTAAAAATCTAAGAAAACAATAACGCACTTTGCTCTATTTATGGGAAATTTGCTTTCAAGATTGTAAGACAAATTGTTTTACCAGTTCCATGTCTCCTCCGTTTTCCCAAATCCCGAGTAACGAACTGGTGTTTGCATACATGAGACGTGAAGTTCCGAGGAGGCGCGCCGACGCCATCTTGGGAGAAAAAGACGATTTTATAGGTTCTATAGCAATAGAATTCTGTCCTTTTTCGCTGTTTTAAAAAGTGAAAACACCGTGGGGCTTATTACTAAGGTTGCACAGGCCGCATTTTTATCGGGTTTTCACGACTTTTGGGGATCAACCCGGGATTGTGTCGCCCGCATCGTCTTGCAATCGTGCCGCCCGGCCTTTCACGCGACACCATATCAGGACGGGCCTTCGTACGATCCGCGGATTTGGAACTACGCGCGGATTTAACATCCATTTGTGTCGCCAAGCCACGCACTTACATACGCGGGAGGAGGGATGGTGGAACTCTGGTGGACCGATGGGGAAGTGACCCATGAAGGAAATCGGGTGCACGCTCTTCATACAATTGAAATTGCGGCGATGGGCATACCGGGGGGCCTTCGGGATTGGGATCGCGCGTTACCATGTATAATGTGCCCCTGTGTTGTAACCATAGCACGCTAGGTATAAACTCTGTGGGTCTCGAAAATGAACCCCCGGGTCCGGAGAACCCTTTAAGAAAGAGTTCCACAGGTTTGTCTGTCTGAGATTGCAGATATTCCTCTGTGGTCATAATCGATTACGAGTTCACCAGGAAGTCAGTACACAAAACGGAGGGCTTCTTTTCCATTACTACAAGGGCAGAATGATTACAAATAACGTACTGCTAAACCGCCAGTGAGAAGAAGATTAACGGATAATTTGTGCAAACATACCCACTGACTGCTGCGCAAATGAGCCTTGGGAAATAGAAA
Organism: Engystomops pustulosus; assembly: GCA_019512145.1. NCBI lineage: Eukaryota > Metazoa > Chordata > Amphibia > Anura > Leptodactylidae > Engystomops > Engystomops pustulosus. The sequence continues at coordinate 16,754 of WNYA01000777.1, read as the reverse complement.
GCCACAATGTCACTGTCATCAGGGCTGATCTCATAAACATCCACACCAAAAAATCATCTATACTTAATTAATCAACTACAAACATGGGTGACCACCGAGGATTTACTATACCAATAATCTGAAATAAATCTACAATACGTGTCCTGACATTATGGAAGGTAGCTAACCTCTTTCCGGCCTGCTCCCTCCTGGTGATGTGACATGGTTGGAGGAAAGGAAGCCTAGAATGGAACTGACTAACATCCAACCGGATCTCTGCTTGAAGGGTCAGAGAGACGACACTGTGATGTCACGTTTCATTAAGGAGTGACATCACTGGGGAAACGCCCCTTACAACAGCAGCACGCCAAATCACACGCTGCTGTCATTGTGCTGGGCTCCTCCCTCGCATTCAGGTCCCTTGCGACGTTCCCACTTATCCGCATACCTTGTGCTATGTCTGTGCCATAACGTTACAATGGCACAATGCCAATCCGCACAGCGTGTCCACAATGTATAGCAAAAAAAAACCAGGCGTGATCCGCCGCCTGAGTATCCTATAACGGAAAGGATTTACATAATAAACAACACAAATGAAGTTAGGTGATTACTTTTACATCCAAGGTAGATGAAGACACAAAACCAGAAGGGAGAAGGGAAACTAAAAGAATACAATCGGGTCCCTATGTAGGGTCCTATATAGTTAAGACACAGAGGTACAGTAGGAAATATAGCCATCTGAAATGAACCCTCTTTAATTTGGGTCCATTTCTAAGTCAACTTCTACAAATTAGCTAATGAACTGAATGGTGGCGGCAGCAAGGGTATTTCCCGGGCCGGTCAGTGCTATAGCTTCACAGGCTCTTTAAAATGAGCAGAGTTGGTCTCCTCTCCTCCTGCACTTCCTGCTGCCATTACCCAGCATAAGGGAGGAGAGAGGCAGGGGGAGGGGAAACATGTCTGCTCATTGTAACAGTCTGCGAATTATTCAATATTTGATTTTAGAAGGAGGCGGCCATGGATACCAATATAAATAAGATTACCGCAGTTCCAGTGCCTGGTCTATGAGTAATGTCCCTGGATTATCCATGATGGATTCGGATGGTAAGTTTTAGAAATAGTTGGTCATTTTCAGTATCATATTCAATAATTTACATTATAAATAATAGATATATTTCCTTTTTGGTACACTCCCCTCACAAGTACAGCTATATACTTTGTGTGGTGTTGGTTTTTTTTAGAAGGACATTCAATGTGCAAGAAGCTTAATGAGCTATAGAATACTACTATAATAAATAATAATAAATTAATTAATTTATAATAGGAAAGGCCCCAGTCTTAATGTTTATGGCACAGCTCGGAGTTCCCCTGATATTAAAATCCCAGTATTTTTTAATTTATTTTTTTTTTTCAGAAAGGAACCACGATCTACGAGAAAAAATCTAGAAAAGAAAAAATATAAATTAAATTAAAAATACTGTGGATTTTAAGGGCTAATCCTCACTCCCACAATCTTTTTATAACTTTTATTTCTAATGTGCTAATTTTCTAAAGAGGCTACTGGGCGTGGATAGGCGGAGCCAGTAGCTTCGGTGCACAGCTAGAGGAAAGCTGCGCACCCTCGTCGCGAATCCTCCGTCGCTCATGCGCGAGAACGCAGCCCGCGTCCTAGCGCAGTCACTGCTCCGAAGACCGGAGCTCACAGCATATCTTCGCTGATGAGGGCCGAAAAATATTTGTTTTGGAAGATCAAAGAGACTACTGGGCGTGGAAGTATTGCCCCCGTGTAGCCTCCGCTCCGCCTACTCCCCGCCCCAGTAGCTTCTTTAAAAATCTGCATATAGGGATTAAAGGTTATTAAAAGATTGTCAGGACGTGAGGATTAGCCCTATAGGTCTATCCTCACTCCACTAGAGGCACCTACCACCCGATCTCCTATACTTAGATCCGTGGTGTAGTTTCCTTATTATTTTCTACTTCTTTCAACCAAAAACCCTTTCCATATAAAGGAAATAAATAAGAATTTAGTAAAACAATCGCAAAACCCAATCTAACATAGTGCGGGGGGCAAGTATAGTTAATGCTTCATGTAGTCGATGTCCACTACTAGGATTGGGCCTAGCGGCCGTAACACCCATAAAGCCAGTACACATATCCTATGTGATGAGCTAGCCGTGCCATGGTGTTGCCATCTTGTAGTTTGTATTTTTTTTTATAACAATGCAACTATGTTCTGTCTCAATGATAGGGGTTAACTTTTTCTCACCATTCCATGGACGGGGCAACATTTGTGACCTTTTTGGCTGTGAAAGGGTTACAAATGCTTCTCTTGTTGTTGCACACTATTCTGTTCTCCTCTAGCAGCCGTGTATTGCTTTGACTCCTTTTCGTCTCCCTGTTAGACTTGTTGTATGTCCCAATCAATGTAATGTTTGCGCCGTGGTGTGCGTGACGTGTCCCCGGAGATTCTCCCCCCTCCATCCTGTCATGTCATCATGATTCTTATATACACTGTCACAATGAGAAGCGCCCCGCTCGCGTGTTGCTGCCGGTATTTTCACACACGAGCATAGTTCTGGGAAAATAGAAAGAGGATTGTGGAATTTACATCCGTCACTGCCATGTTCCATAGTATCATACTGCCTCAGAGTGCCTTGTGCATAGTGTCATAGCGCCATAGTATCATATGCCGATAGTATCATAGTGCCACGGTGCAACGTGCTATAGGGCCGTAGTGCCCATAGTTGCCAAAGTGCCCATGGTGCCAAAGTGCTAATAGTGCCATAGTGCCACGGTGCCATTGTGCCAAAGTGCTATAGTGGCCACAGTGCCAATAGTGCCCCCTTGCCAAGTGGTCATAGCGCTATTATCATGTGCCATAGTATCATGGTGCCAACGGTGCCAAAGTGCTAATAGTGCCGTAGGTGCCATAGTGCCAAAGTGCCATGGTGTCCAAGTGCTATAAGTGCCATAGTGCCACGGTGCCATTGTGCCAAAGTGCTATAGTGCCATAGTGCCCCAGTGCCATAGTGCCCCAGTGCCATAGTGCCATAGTGCCACGGTGCCATTGTTCCAAAGTGCTATAGTGCCACAGTGCCATAGTGCCATGGTGCCATAGTGCCACAGTGCCATAGTGCCCCAGAGCCATGGTGCCAAAGTGCTTTAGTGCCATAGTGCTTTAGTGCCATAGTGCCAAAGTGCCATGGTGCCAAAGTGCTTTAGTGCCACAGTGCCGTAGAGCCGTAGTGCCAAAGTGCCATGGTGCCGTAGTGCCATTGTGCCATAGTGCCAAAGTGCCATAGTGCCACGGTGCCATTGTGCCAAAGTGCTATAGTGCCAACATGCTAATAGTGCCATGGTGGTTGGGCTTAATAACTGAAAAACCCTTACTCCAGCTTCCCAGACAAATGCAAGCAGCCGCAGTTAGGTTTTTATAATTCATCAAAAAAAAAAAAAAAAAAATCCTTCTTCTGGTGTTGGAATCTTCTCTATCCTACTCCCCCTCCTGCCAAATCCGTCCATCTATCCGGAGACTGCAAACATCTCACGAGAAATGAATGCAAAAAGTGACGCCCGACTCACACCGTACATCCTTCACACCACCTCCGTCACTGAGTCGTCCTCCAGGCGGCTTCCAATGATAAGTGACTGGTGTATACCTGGGGCGGGCCATGAGGACGCATCATATAACCCCTGATACACCGAGAAACCCATGGGAACCATAGAACCTGCTTTTTGCAGGATATTTTTGCTCTTGTTCCTTGGCATTTGGCACTAATGTTGTGTTACACTTTGCTTTCTGGTCGCTGTAGTTATGTTGCTATTTTAAAATACCCTGTTTCCTCCCCGAAAATAAGACAGTGTCTTATATTAATTTTTGCTCCTAAAGAGGCATAGGTCTTCTTTTCAGGGATTTCTTATTTTCCATGAAACAAGAATTTTACATTTAATTGGTGAACAAAAAATCAACTTCTGTAACTTCCTTATAGCTCTCAAACTCAGAATTTCTGGCTAATTGCTTAGAGCGGGGTCACTGTATTTCTTGAATAATTGGCCCCCATCGCTCTATTAGGTAAAAGCACTTTTCCCATAAAATGGAACCCTTCTTATCCGGTAGCTGGAATCCACAGCTGGTGATTTACTTTCTTAATTCTGCCCCATGTCACACCTTCTGCGCATCTAAAAGTCCACTAATACTAATGTATTGCGTGGGGGGGGGGGGGGAGCTGCTGCAATGACTGATGCTAGGTCTTAATTTTCATGATAGGCCTTATATTTCTAAACCTGAACAAAATTGTACTAGGTCTTATTTTCAGGGGATGTCTTATTTTAGGGGAAACAGGGTAACTTATTACTTTTTAATTGTGGTAACGACTCGCTCATTAACATGTGACATCTGTACAATGCGGCTGCTTAACGCCAAACCTCTTTATGATCATTAGCAGGATGAATGGTTAATGAGAAAATATACATCACGGAGCCTCCCCCTCCATTATGTTATACCGATCCGTATGTGATTGTGCAATCATTATGACAAATATCCAATATATGATAAAATAATAATAATCATTATTTCTATATAATATATATCATAGTCCGTAGCACTTTATATGGCACATCCTTAAACATTATTTTGTACCCTATTACCAGTAGAAACACATTTTTCAGACTATAAGGTGCACCGGAATTATAAGGCGTGCCATCAATAAATGCCTGCTAAAACGTCTGGGTTCATATCTAAGGCGCACCGGATTATAAGGCGCACCGGATTATAATGATGAATGACCTCAGGTGGCAGACCTGTGCACATACAAAGGCAGCTGTTGTCTGTAAGTACGGTTCATATATAAGGCACACTGACTATAAGGGGCACTGAGTTATAAGGATAATGACCAGCATGTGGCCAGACTGGGCACAGTACAAGGCAGCTGTTTGTCTGTAAGTACGTTCATATATAAGGCGGCACCAGATTATAAGGATGAATGACCAGCAGGTGCATACCTTGCACAGTACAAGCATCGTTTGTCTGTAAGTACGGTTCATATATAGGGCTCAAGGGCGCACGCGATTATAGCGCACCTGATTAATAGGATGAATGACCAGCAGGTGGCAGACCTGTGGTACGTACAAGGCAGCTGTTTGTCTGTAAGTGGTTCATATATAAGGTTGCACGCTGATTATACGGATGAATGACCAGTCAGCAGGTGGCAGACCTGTGCACAGTTCAAGGCAGCTGTTGTCTGTACGTACGGTTCTTATATAAGGCACACTGGACTATAAGACATGCCATCAATAAATGCCTGCTAAAATGTCTAGGTTCACATATAAGGTGCACTGGATTATAAGGCGCACCTGACTATAAGGATGAATGACCAGCAGGTGGCAGACCTGTGCACAGTTCAAGGCACTGTTGTCCTAAGTGCGTTTTTCATATATAGCTCACTGGACATAGCGCACCATTTGATTTCTGAGCCTTATAGTCCAAAAAATCTGGTAGTTACACTGATTGACAAAATAGATTGCAGCCCAAGATGTAGATGTTGGGGGTCCTTGCACCATTTTCTTGTCAGACTTTGCACGTTCTTTTAAGGGTACATTTAAGAAGTGTCAGCGCCACATTTTGTCACGTAAAGGGGCGTTCCAGTGCACAGTCAGACCGTGCATGTCATTTAACATACGGCATGCACTGGGTCTTGCCATTACAGTGTATAAAAGTGATCCTCATGCTGTCCTATAAGAAGTTTCTTAGAGGCTTCTACTCAGAATCCTGTACATTGCTCTCAATCGCAAAATATCAGGTTTTTCTAACTGATACGTTTAACGGTTTTTGTTTTTTTTTAAAATTTTTCACTCCTTGTTTTAATGCAGCCAATTGATAAGATAAAAACTCTTTACACGATTTTCTGTGACAATCATATATAACTCACATACTGTTCATTTCCTTCTGAATCTCCTTGAAATGGTTCTACTCCTTGATTGGATCAGTTTAATTAAACTGATCCGACTTGATTAGGAGATGCCCACACCTGTCAATAGATGATCTCACAGCTCACAGTGCATATCGGAGCATATGAGAATTATGAGGTCTAAGGAACTGCCCAAAGAGCTCAGAGACAAAATTGGGGCAAGGCGCAGATCTGGCCAAGGTTACAAAAGAATTTCTGTCGCAGTCAAGGTTCTTAAGAGCACAGTGGCCTCCATGACCCTTAATTGGACGAAGATTGGGAATACCATAACTCTTCTACGACCTCGCCATACAGCCAAACTAAGCAATCATGGGAGAAGAGCCTTTGTGAGAGAGGTAAAGAAGAATCCCAAGATCACTATGAGTCCTTTTACTCAATACTGAGGGTCTGAATTCTTATGACCATGTGATATTTCAAGATGGAGTGCAAAGTGTACATTAATGGGCACAGAAAAAGAACTTTTTGGATCTTACCAATAGGCTGCAATGAAACAAAGAGTGAACATTTTAGATATACAGGCGGTCCCCTACTTATCCTCACCTGACTTACAGACAACCCCTAGTTACAAACAGACCTCTGGATGTTGGTAATTTACTATACTTAAGGATACAATAAACAGCTAAAACAGTCATCAAAGGTGTCTCCAATTAAGCCTTGTTGGTAATCCTGGTTCTTATGACAACCCAACAGTTTGAAAATCCAATTGTCATAGAGACCAAAAAAAAATTTGTCCAGTATTACAATTATAAAATATACAGTTCCGACTTACATACAAATTCAACTTAAGATGACTATAGATAATCTTCTATAATAGGTTTCTTAGATCGCCCTTGTGCCACAGTATATCACGTCTTGTGGATATCTCATAAGACAATCGTCAATGTTTCTAGGTGTTTCCTTCATGGAGCAGGACTCACTGAAAAGTGCAACGGGAACAGATGATGTCCAATTTACAGAGAACTAAATTCATCTGTTCACAAATCTCCTGCAGCCTCCCAGCGCCATTGTCTACACAGAAGATGGGGGAGAGTCCGAGGGAGAAGAGACGAGGGAACGGGTAGACTCTGGGCTGCCGAGCATTGTCACCTCCTGTTAGGGATGTGATTGGAGGGAAGTGATTCCTGGCACCAGTATCTCTGTCAGATGTTCTGCTTCCTGTCACTGTGCGCAGCTCCTGTCCTGTCTACATTTCTGACAGTGTCTCCTCCGATTATTACTCGCAGGGTGGCTCCGTGTTATATTCCCCTATTCAAAGTCGATCAATGAGTTTCCACTCTTAACGCCATTTGATTTGCTGTTTTCCTTTGACTCTTTGATTTGGAAAGTGATTGTTTCTTATTGTTATTATTTTCTTTTTACATTTGCACCTGAGATCGGCTTATACATAGTTTAGCTATTGAACACTCTTTGTCTTTGGATATACAGTGTAATAGGCATATAGAGCTACAATTAAGACCGTTTGCACAGTACAGTATAAGTGCCTGATTATGGCTTCATGCAGATTATCTTGTTCAGGAGATAAGTGTAGCCTTTTATTGTTACATAGTTTTTACGGTTGAAAAAAAGACACATGTCCATCAAGGTCAACCAAGGAAGAAGAGGGATTGGACGAGGGGTTAAAAGAGGATTTAAAGTACCGTATATACTCAGGTATAAGCGGAAGCGGGACAGTATAAGCCGAGACCCCTAATTTTTTTAACACAAAAAACTGGGAAAAAAAACTTTTACTCGTAGTATAAGGCCGAGGTGCAATGCCTTGGTCACAGCCTCAGTATATAGCCAGCCAGACCCTGTTTATACAGCCTGCCAGCCCCCTGGAGTAATATAACCTTCACACGCCACAGCCCCTGTAGTATATAGTCCTGCAAGCCCCTGTAGTTTACAGCCTGCCAGCCTCCTGTCGTAGTTATATTCTGCCAGCACCCCCTGTAGTATACTAGCCAGCCAGCCCCTGTAGTATATAGCCAGCCACAGTAGCCCCTGTAGTCTATAGCCAGCCAGCCCCCTGTAGTATGCCGCTGCCCGCCCCTTTCGTATACAGGCCTGCCAGCCCCCTGATTAACAGCCTGCCAGCCCCCTGTAGTATACAGCCTGCCATCCCCTGTAGTATGCAGCCTGCCTGCCAGCCCCTTTTTACAGCCTGCCACCCCCTGTATGTAAGCCAGCTCTCTGTATATATAGCCAAGCCAGCCCCCTGTAGTATACGCCTGCCTGCCCCCTGTAGTATACAGCCCTGCCCCAGCCCCCTGTATGGTATAGCCTGCCATCCCCCAGTAGTATGTTGCCTGCCCAGCCCCCTGTAGTATAAACCTGCCGGCCAGCCCCTGTAGTATACAGCGCTGCACAGCCTCCTCCCTGCAGTGATACAGCGGCCTCTGCCAGGTCCCCCCTGTTATTGTAGATACCCGCTCCTCTGGACACCCGCCCCTGTACCCGTTTCTTAGCCGACTGCTGCCAGCCCCCTGTAGTATAGACAGCTGGCCATCTCCCCTGTATGTATAGCCTGCCCCCCCGTAGTATGTACCTGTCCGCCGCCCCTGTATCTCTAACTGTCATGCCAGCCCCTTTGTAGTATATAGGCCTTCCTGCCAGCCCCCTGTAGTATATAGTCCCCAGCCCCTGTAGTATTTCCAGTCGTAAAAAAATAATAAACTCCATACTCACGCATTCTTATGGCCCCGGGCACTCCTCTTCGATCTCCATGTTGTGGTGTGTCGCGACAATGCGCTCCTTCTGGGGGTGGTCTCACGGCCAGGACCATGTCTGCGACAGGCTTCCATGCTCAACGGCCCGCCGCGTAACGACACAACGGTGATGTCAGCCGGTGAAGAAGAAGAGGCGCTGTCCACGGACCCGACGGCAACATGAAGAAGAAGAGGAGCTGCCGGGCCGTCGTAATGGTGAGTACTTCAGTTTATTTTTTTTAATGTACTCCGAGTATAGCCGAGTGGGGGACTTTTCAGCACAAAAAATTGTGCGACAAACTCGGCTTATAGTCGAGTATTTACAGTACTAAAGTAGCACTTCCTAGCCCTACCCCCTGTATCGCAGTGTTAATTGCTACCTTTTATTGGAAAGTTCCAAACACTGCCTATAAGCCCTCAGAACACCGGACCAATCTCAACACAGCGTCCCAGCGTATTCATGAAGGGGCGGTGCGAGGATGCTGTGACTACTGCTTTGAAGCCTGGCCAGTCATGCCAGCAGATAAATGTCACTGTAAGCTGGGTCCTGCATTCGCAGTGTCTTATGTATGCAAGTGTTTTGCGATAAAGGTTCCAACTAAAGTTAGCAATTTAACACTGCTACAACAAAACAAACCTGTGTCGGCTAGGAAGCTGCTACTTTAAAGGAAACATATTATTAATATTAAGTTTCAATATTATTAGGTAACATCAATGCTCTTTTAGATGGTAAAAAGGCATCTAGACCCTTTCTTGAAGCTCTCTGCTTCCCCTGCTGTTAACCAGCGCCTGCGCTCCTCGTGCTGTCCTGCTGTGACCAGCACCTGAGCTCTCATGCTTCCCTGCGGGGGACCAGCGCCTGACTCTCTGCTGTCCCTTCTGTGACCAGCGCCTGAGCTCTCTGCTGTCCCTGCTGTGACCAGCCCTCGAGCTCTCTGCTGTCCCTGCTGTGACCAGCCGCCCTGAGCTCTCTGCTGTCCCTGCTGTGACCATCGCCTGAGTCTCTCTGCTGTCCCTGCTGTTGACCACGCCTGAGCTCCTTCCTGTCCCTGCTGTGACCAGCTGCCTGAGCTCTCTGCTTCCCTGCTGTGACCAGCCGCCGAGCTCTCTGCTGTCCCTGCTGGACCACACCTGAGCTCTCTGCTGTCCCTGCTTTGGATTTTGGCGCATGCGATCAGATTTTGGAGCATCGGTGTCGGCTTTCACGAAACAGAAATCTGGGGGCGTGACCGTCGGACAACCCGATGGATTCTGAAAAACCACTGAATTTAAAAATGTTTTTTGTCGCAAGACAAGCACTTACATGCACCGGTAAGTAGAAGGTGAACTCCGGTGGACCTCGGTGCAGCAGAAACACCTGGTGTATCGGGTGCACGACCATAGTGAATCGCGGCAGACCCGAATCCCCGTCGGACAACGAGCTTCGAGATTGCGACTGGACCGGGTAAGTAAATGAGCCCCTATGTGCTAAGCACACTTCGAATGGGTGTAATACATGTCTTTGGGGGCTGTGAACTGGCAGCAGTTTGTGCATCCTGTTTATGGCCTCTGCCCATGGTCATGTGCATGAGACCTTAGACCATCTTGACTGTATGCGATGGATTCACAGCAACAGCTTCCAAATGGAAATGCCACTGGAATGAAATCCAGAACTTTTAACTGTATAATTTATGACCGATGTTGATGGCACCACTAGCCCATTAAATATTTTTCAAACAATTGTCCAATTACCTATTAGTCTTTGTTTATATCTTGATCATATAAATGTATCGGTACCGAAATATGTTTTTGCAAACACCTAACATGCCAAAACTTGTGTTACTGATTAAATATTTTGGACCCAGCTATTGACATGATCACTTATTAGAAATAACCAATCTTCTCTTTTGTGTTTTAGGGGCTGCAGGCAAATGCCGCTATATATACTATGGGAAGCATTCGGAAGGCAACAGATTCATACGTGATGACCAACTCTGACCAAAGTACCAACCTTCTTCCTCCTGTTGTAAGGAAATGCTATGGATAATAGAAAGTCTAAAAATCCAACATTTCAACTTAGGCTGGTTGCCGAGATTATGTTAACAGATCTACTTTTTATGAAGTGTGAAAATAAAATCTATGTTTTAAAAGAGATTCTGCATTTGTTCTCCTTTTCAGAGGTCTCGGCTTTGTTTTTGTAACTCATTTTATGCCAGACTCCAGGCGGCGCGCTGAAGCAAATACAATTATGGATGTATCAAGAGAGGAAAGATTCCATGATAAAGTACACCTAGTTTTGCCCTTATACAATCCCCTGTGCAGACCACAATGGAATATTGTGTGCACAGTTTTGGGCACCATTGTACATATAAAGGATTAGGAGAGCGGACGGGTTGCCGAGGAGAGCAACCAGGAATTAGTTAGGGGAATGGGGGACTAGAATACAATGACAATTGTCAAAATTTTGGGCTCTTTTTCATGTTTAGAAAACAGACGACTGGGGTAGACCTCATTACAATGTACAATACCTGAACGGCATTACAAGGATCTCTCAATTTTTTTTACCAAGCCTGAGACCAGGACAAGGGGGACCACGTCGTCTACGCTTAGAGGAGTAGGATGCTTTCTACCTTCCTCATATACGGAGGGCATCCTCTAACACCGAGAGGAGAGGAGGTTCTACATCACCATAGACATGGGCATCCTCTAACCTAGAAGAGAGGAGGTTCTACCATCATCCATAGACATGAGGATCCTCTACCCTAGAAGAGAGAAGGTTCTACCATGCACCATAGACAAGGGGCATCCATCTACACCTAGAGGAGAGGTATTTAAAAAGATTCATAGCCATCACCATAGACAGGGCAATCCTCCTACACCTAGAGGAGAGGAGTTCTACCATCACCAAGACAGGGGTATCCTCTACACCTAGAGAGAGAGGTTCTACATCACTATAGACAGGGGACATCCTCTACACCTAGAGAGAGGATGTTCTACAGCACCATAGACAGGGGTATCCTCTACCCTAGAGGAGAGGAGGTTCTGCCAGCACCTAGACAGGGGCAATCCTCTACACCTAGAGGAGAGTAGGTTCTACCTCAACATAGACAGGGGTATCCTCTACAACCTAGAGAGAGGAGGTTTTCTACTCACATAGACAGGGGCAATCCTCTACACCTAGAGGAGAGGAGGTTCTACCATCACCATAGACAGAAGGCATCCTCTACACCTAAGGAGAGGAGGTTCTAAACTACCATGCACCATATACAGGGGCATCCTGCTACCCTATAGGAGAGGAGTTCTACATCACCATAGACAGGGACATCCTCTACACCTAGAGGAGAGGAGGTTCACCTCACCTAGACAGGGGTATCCTCTACACCTAGATGGAGGGAGTTCTACCCATCACCATAGACAGGGGTTTCCTCTACACCTATAGGAGATGAGTTCCTACCCACACCATAGACAAGGGTACATCCTCTACCACCTAGAGGAAGGGAGGTCTACCATCACCATAGACGGGGTATCCTCTACACCTAGAGGAGATGGGGTTCTACCATCACCATAGACAGGGGTATCCTCTCACCTAGAGGAGGGAAGGTTTCTACCATCACCATGAAAGGGGTATCCTCTTACCCTAGAAGAGAGGAGGTTCTACCATCACCAAGACGAGGGACATCCTCTTACACCGAGAGGAGAGGAGGTTCTACCATCCACATAGACAGGGTATCCTCTACACCGAGAGGAGATGAGGTTCTAACATCACCATAGACATGGACATCCTCTACACCTAGAGGCGGGAGGTTCTACCAATCCCCATAGACATGGGGCATTCCCTCTACACCTATAGGAGAGAGGTTCTAACCATTCACCATAGACAGGTGGCAATCCTCTACCCTAAGGAGAGGAGGTTCAACCATCACATAGACAAGGGGCATCCTCTCACTAGAGGAGAGGAGGTTCTCCATCCATCGCCCACACACACCATAACGGGGCATCCTCTACACCTCGAGGAGAGGAGGTTCTATCTACCACTCACCATAGACAGGGGCATCCTCTACAACCTAGAACAGATGAGGTTCGACCATCACATAGGCAGGGGCATCATCTACACCTAGAGGAGAGGAGGTTCTACCATCACCATGGACAGGGAGAATCCTCTACACACACTAGAGGAGGAGTCAACCATCACCATAGACAGGGGGCATCCTCTACACCGAAATGAGAGGAGGTTCTACATCACTATATACAGCACGGGGCATCCTCTACCCCTAGGAAGAGGAGGTTCTGCCATCACCATAGACAGGGGAACATCCTCTATACCCCTAGAGGATGATGAGTTCTGCCTCACCATAGACAGGGGACATCCTCTACACAGAGAGGAGGAGGTTCTACCATCACCATGACAGTAAGGCATCTCTACCAACCTAGAGGAGAGAGGTCTAATCTCACCATAGACAGGGGCATCCTCCTACACCTAAGGAGAGGAGGTTTAAACATCACCATAGGACACGGGGGCATCCTCTACACCTAGAGAGAGGAGGTTCTACCATCACCATAGACAAGGGGCATCCTCTACACCTAGAGGAGATGAGGTTCTACCATCACCATAGACAAAGGTGGCATCCTTCACTAGAACAAGGATGTTCTAGAAGCTAAGTCCGATCACCATACAGGGGCAATCATCTACACCTAGAGGAGAGAGGTTTTCTACCATCACCATAAGACAGGGAGAATCCTCTACACCTTAGAGGAGAAGGAGGTTCTACCATCACCATAGACATGGGGCATCCTCTACACTAGAGGAAAGGAGGTTCATAATCTATACCATCTTCTATAGACATTGGGCCAATCCTCTACCACCTAGAGGATAGGGAGGTTCGGCCATCACCATAGACAGAGGGGGACTCCTCTACACCTAGAGGAGGAGGAGTTTCTACCATCACTCATAGACATTAGGCATCCTCTAACAACCTAGAAAGGAGAGGAGATTCTATCATCACCATAGACAAGGGGCATCCTCTTACACCTAGAGGAGAGAGGTTCTATTCCACTCACCATAGACAAGGGGCCTCTCTACACCCAGAGAGAGGAGTTCTACCACAATCAACCAATAGACAGGGGCATCCTCTACACCTAGAGGAGAGGATGTGTAAAGAACAGAGATTTACTGCATCGCTTACAGATCTCATTGACATTCATGTGAATTTTATGTCATCTGTTATTCGTGCATTTTTTTTTTGGCTGAACAAATGACGGCAGCTGCAGCAGTTTTTGCTCCGTTTGAAAAGATGGATGTTATCATTTTAGGCTAATTTCACATTACTGTTCCTTTCCTCCATTAAAAAAATGTTTTAACACCGTCCCCCCGTGATTGCAGCAACCCAAACAATACATTAGACATGTCATTTGGGGTGTACAGTGAAATCCGTAAAATCCAAGTCCACAAGATTACGGTGCAAATGCGTATTTTCACCATTTTCACAGAATTTGAGTTTTTTCCCGCTTCCCAGTACACGACGCGGGGGCAGATTTACTTACCAGTCCCTGTGCGATCCCCGACTCCAATGCAAATCTGCCACGATTCACTAAGATCGTGTGCCCGATATCCTGCATATGTCGCTTCCCCGCTCAGGTCCTCGGAGTTCACCTTCTTCTTCCTGCTGCATGTAAGTGCATTGTCCGTGTATAATGCGCTGTGCAGGGAGTCACTAAGGTCGTGCTCCCCCAATATCCTGCATGTGTCGCTTCCCCGCTCAGGTCCCAGGAGTTCACCTTCTTCTTCCTGGTGCATGTAAGTGCATTTTCCGTGTATAATGCGCTGTGCGGGGAGTCACTAAGATCCTGCGCCCGATATCCTGCATGTGTCGCTTCCCCGCTCAGGTCCCCGGAGTTCACCTTCATCTTCCTGGTGCATGTAAGTGCATCGTCCGTGTATAATGCGCTGTGCAGGGAGTCACTAAGAATGTGTGCCCGAGTTCCTGCATGTGTCACTTAATGACTTCCCGCACAGTGCATTATACACAGACAATGCACTTACATGCACCAGGAAGAAGAAAGTGAACTCCGGGGATCATTATAAATGTCCAGTTCCATTATAGCTAATCCAACCGGTCCGGCTCGTTAGATATCCACAGGTGCGCCCTCGGCTTCTTTAATAACACACGCTGCCACTCGGCAGTTGTATTATACATGTTCAGGCACACACGGTAGGAACCGGGCTCGGTAGATTCACCACAGGTCACGGCCGTTAGATCACACAGGCGCGCGCTCGGTATAACCTCTTATGAATGTCACCCGACAGTCCCCGCATCCAGCGTCGCCTCTTAATTTCAACTGAAATTGTCCAGCACCCCTCCCCTCAATTATAAAAATGTTCAGGCGCTCCCAAGGCTCGTTCTAATCGACAGCCTCCCAGGTGTCGATCGGTAATCAAATACAAGTTCTCTAATAGCTCGACCCCCAGCTTCGCGCGGGCATCCCTTATTAATTATCAAAATCGACAGGTGCTCTCCGCCTCTGTTTATACACCTTCCCACCAACCGGTTCCAATATCAAAAATGGTCCACATCGGCTCGTTATACAGCTATCTACCCAGGTGTCGCGGCTCGTTATATCACACAGGTGCACGGCCCGTTATATATCACACAGGTGCACGTCACACCGCTCTGATTACTCTATGTGACATAACGAGCCGTGCACCTGTGTGACATCACATGACCAGGGATATAACGAGCCGTGCACCTGTGTGGCATCACATACCAGGGATATTAACGACCTGCACCGGTGTGACTCACATGACCAGGGATATAACGAGCGGCGTGGCAACCGTGGTGAACATCAGCATGACCAGGGATATACGATGCCTGCACACTTGTGACATCTAATGAGCAGGATATAACAAGCCGTGCACCTGTGTGACAATCACACATGTGGCCCTTGAATAAGGAGCCTGCACCTGTGTGACATCACATGACAGGGATATCTAACGAGCCGTGCACCTGTGTGACATCACATGACCAGGGATATAACGAGCCGGCACCTGTGTGGACACATCACATGACCAGCATGATGTAACAAGGCCGTGCACCTGTGTGAACATCACATAAACGCACCATGGATATAATGACCTTGCCCTGTGTGACATCACATGACCAGGGATATAACGATCCGTGCACCGTTTGACTATCACATGACCAGGATATACGAGCCGATGCACCTGTGTGACATCACATGACCGGATATAATGAGCATGCAGACCTGTGTGCCATCACAGGACCAGGGATATAACGAGCCGTGCACCTGTGTGACATACATGACCAGATATATAATGAGCCGTTCAACCTGTGTGACCATCACTGACCAGGGATATAACAACTGTGCACTCTGTGTGGCCATCACATTACCAGGTGATCTAATAGCTGTGCACCTGTTGGCATCACATTACCAGGGAAACTACGAACGTGCACCTGTGTGACCTCACATGACCAGGGAATCACGAGCCGTTGCACACTTTATTGACAATCACTGACCATGGATATACGAGCGTGCCCTGTGTGGACATCACATGCGCAAGGGATATCCAAGACAAGGCCGTGCACCTGTGTACATCACATGGCCCGGATATAAGAGCCGTGCCCTGTGTTCCATCACATGAGCAGGGATCTATACGCATGCCGTGCACCTGTGTGACAATCCATGACCAGGGATATAACGAGCATGCACCTGTGTGACATCACATGACCTAGGATATAACAAGCCGTGCACCTTGTGTGACATCATCTTAACGGTATATAATGAACCTGCCCACTGTGTGGCCATCACATGACAGATATAACGAGCCGTGCACCTGTGTGACATCACATGAGCCAGGGAATACCAGAGCCGTCACACTGTGTGAACATGCACATAACCGGATATAATGAGCCGTGCCCTGGTGGACATCACATTACCAGGGATATAATGAGGCCGTGCACCTGTGTGACATCACATGACGCAGGGATATAACGAGCTGTGCACCTGTGTGACATCACATACCATGAGCAGGACCTCTATCTAGTGGAAGCAACATAGAAGCTTCTATAGCCGGACAGCACGCAAGATCTAGAAAACCACGAGGAAGTAAGCAGAGAAAGTAAGATTGATA